>OY992880.1:81976426-81986426 GCA_963921405.1 Cepaea hortensis | reverse complement strand
CCTCCATGGCAAGATTTCGGCCTCTCATGCCTGTCTGGTTGCTTTGCTCTAGATAGCGTTCAAAAGGGTTTTGCCCTTGTTCTCGTCAGTCCTCTGCCAAATGAGGTCAGCACCTTGGAAATCAGGAATACACTTATTCTTGACTACCTCACTCATGCTTTTATGTAGTCGCCAGAACAATTTCGGTGACTTGTCTGTGCTTACTCTTTGACATACCTCTGCCCATTTTTCACTTTTAACCACCTTAACCAGATTTCTTTTCTTTTTTGAAGTAGCTTACTTTTGTGTGTGTCTCTCTTTCTAAGTGCATGCAGGGACTAGGATGGGAAACTCTGTTCTTCTTTGTTGTTTTGCCATTTCCTTACAGCACAACGCTTATCCACCGAGGCCTTTTCGACCTCAAAATTCTACCAAGGTGGCTGCTCCCAGCTTATTTTCCTGCCATGAAGCTTTTTGCTCTTGTCGCGCCTTATTTTACTCAAATATGATTAAAATTAAATGGAACTGCGGTAAAGCTGTGAAAATGTAAACAATATAAAATGACACAAAGTTGTGCAGCTTTACATAACCGATTTACTACACATACAGGACGTTGCGGCGCTTAGCCTTCATCAGCAAACAAACACATTCACAAACACAACATATAGTCAAGGAGATCTCCTGTGACTACATCAAAGGGTGACGACAGGACGAGAAGAACAAAAGAATGAAGAAATGAAAGCAATAAAGAGAAAATGAGAATTGGAAAAAATTGTCATACTTAAATCACAATTCCGATCTGTATGTAACACACAGATCGGAATTGTGAGGTCAGTATGAAAATTTTTTCCAATTCTCATTTTCTTTTCATTGCTTCCATATTTTCATCCTTTTGTTCTTCTCGTCATGTCGTCACCTTTTAATGTAGTCACAGGAGATCTCCTTGACTATATGTTGTGTTTGTGAATGTGTTTGTTTGCTGATGAAGGCTAAGCGCCGCAACGTCCTGTATGTGTCGTAAATCTGTTATATAAAGCTGCACTACTTTGTGTCATTTTATATTCTTCTTATTTTACTCATCGCATCTTGCTTTGTACTAATATACTGAAAGTCTTGACCGTTGACGTGTACTGCCTAGTTCTGCCCTTCTTCACCAATATGCTGCAAGGGTGGTGGCCGTTGCCGTGTTACCCTAGGACATCCCGTCTACACACTGTAGTGAGTGAAGGAGAAACCAGCGCCAGATCAACAACACTGTCCTCATTACCTGGACGACTTGCTGTCCTGGTGACACAGCCACTGTTGATACAAATCAGGTCAATGGTTTCAAGTGCAGTCTCGAGACCCTCCCCCTGTGGGTTGGAGGAAATGTTTTCTCATGATCTGCCTTTAGCGTTGAAATAACCACAGAAAATAATATTTATCTCGTGACCTAATATGTCACTTAAGCACTGCCACTTCTGGGAATCCACACTCGCGCTGCGGGCGTAAACATTAACCAACAAGAATGGTAGACCGGATTGAACTCTAACCGCCTCTATTTGTATGTCGTCACTGTCCTAACTGGACATGTCTAGCTCTTAAGCCACCATACTGTCGCGAACCATTCCAGATGTTGCCTCTTGTAGAAACATTTGAAGCCGGCAATTTGGAGTAACTGATCACCCAGTCTCGTCTACTGAAATGCCACAATGTCGTTCCTTTATACCAGGTTTTCTAGAATAGGGTACCGTTGTTTTATGCTGGCACAGTTCCAAAAAAGAATACGGGTAATCCTGAGACCAACACGGTCACACTTGAGTCTAAAACGTCTTGCCCCACCATGTCTACCTCGCCGTTTGCGGCCTCTCAGCCGCCTTGCTAAACGATGTTCCGCCATGTTAAAAAACCGAACACCACAGAAACACACACGCTGCGCAAATTCACTCAAGGATTGCTTCGCTCAATGCACGAACTCAGTGTAGAGTTAAGTTAAGAACCGACATCACTGCACTCAGGATGTTATGGTTCTGTACTTCTCGCCCTTCTGAAATTCGTTTTATAATGTAAGTAGACTCGCAAATCACGTTTTATGTAGACGCCTACACTTGTTCTAGTGTGTGTTATTAAATTTAGGTGAAGGGGTGTATGGGCCAAAAAAGGTTGAGAACCACTGTGTTAGATGGTCTCAATTAGCAGATTGTCTCAGGTTTAATTACCCATAAACATGATTCAGACAGATACTACATTTCCCCACAACATTCCAATGTAAAGTCATGAAAACGCCAGACATCAGTATCGGCTATAAGACGGAGGATAACATAGTTTAATGTTGGTATCGGCTGTACAGTTCCGGATAACACTTTTACTTTAACACAAATAAATGCTATTAGGTTTTCTTTATTTTTGATCAAAAACTATTTTCCTTACACATGGATATCTTCATAGATGCGCCAGTCTCCTCTCGTGGATGATACAAGTGGAATCTCAACACAGTGCACGATTAACAAGGAGAATCCAATCAGAAGGGTGGATATAGGAATTGCACATGCTACAAACATTCACATTTAGCTAGGTTTTCTAGTGCAGAGATGTAGACTAGGGAGCCGCCTATTCGACTTGCTCTTGTCCATTTCCCATAGCCAAGGGACTTCGAGCGTGCGCGACGTGCGCACAGGCCTCCCGAGTATTCGAGAAGGTTATATGTCCGACCCACTGCCCCAGGGCTAGGTGGAGGGTGTATACCATCCTTGTCTGCCAATGTCTACACAGTGTACGCCACGAATCGAGCCAGGTCTGTATACATCAAATGAAGAAGGCGTTATGTCTGAGCTATACTGCACGATCTCTCTCTCTCCCTGCCTCTATCTATCTATCTTTCTTTTCCACTCCTAAAGAAGAAACATTTGAAACACTCATATTATAATATAGCTTGTCTCAAGTTGTCATGTATTAAATTGTTGCGTCATCATCATGTGCCATACCGATAATCGTGGGCGGTAATGGTTATCCATTTTACACAATCAGCAGGTCTCGAATCAGGCCTGTGTTTTTGTATTGATTATCCCGTGTTCAAGCCATTATGCCATGTGTTCAAGACATCATGCCATGTGTTCAAGCCATTATGCCATGTGTTCAAGCCATTATGCCGCGTGTTCAAGCCATTATGCCATGTGTTCAAGACATTATGCCATGTGTTCAAGACATCATGCCATGTGTTCAAGCCATTATGCCATGTGTTCAAGCCATTATGCCGCGTGTTCAAGCCATTATGCCATGTGTTCAAGACATTATGCCATGTGTTCAAGACATCATGCCATGTGTTCAAGCCATTATGCCATGTGTTCAAGCCATTATGCCGCGTGTTCAAGCCATTATGCCATGTGTTCAAGACATCATGCCATGTGTTCAAGACATCATGCCATGTGTTCAAGCCATTATGCCATGTGCTCAAGCCATTATGTCGCGTGTTCAAGCCATTACGCCACGTGTTCAAATCATTATGCCTCGTGTTCAAGAAATACATCTATTAATCTCTTTGCTTTCCTTTGATCTTTTCCCATCAAATTTGCCAGTTTTAATTAAATGTGCACGCATTTTTCTCCCCACAGCGTGCCAAAATAGCTTGGCTATCTATTTCATATGTCTCTAATACACGTACTGTCAACTGACGAACTATACTTTCCTAGTCATATGTAAAGACGATAGTTTGCCACGCTTTCCTTTATTTTTAAAACTATGGTTTTCACAAACAACAAAAAATATCGTAAACCGTTATGTATGCTTGTATAGATAAATTATTTGAATAACGAAGACACAAACAATAGAGTGCACGATTTATTGCCTGGCATATTTCGCCGCATCTCGTCAGGTATATACTGCAGAATTCACACAACACAAAGTAAAATAACTAGATAAATCCTTTAAGCTGAAATATACACATGTTCGCACAGTAATGTCAATTGTCTACCACGGTAATTTTAAACTGACTCCCATGTCTTTCTGTTTGCACAAAACTGGCTTTTGTAGATTAAGCATTATTGCTTCTGCAGATTTTAACAAGTGAGCATTTTCTGTTTTAAACAACACGCGAAAGGCCCTGTCTCTATCCATCACATGGCTGCTTTCCATCATATGCCTAGCAATTGATGAAGCGGGAAGTTTCCGGTGTGTCGGTAAACTAGACTCCCATCGCATTTGTGTAGTATCTTGTCCATCCATTGAGGTATGTGTTCAGACACTCTTTTGTTCAACTGCCGCTCTGTTCTGCCGATGTAGGTAGATGACACCTGGCTTTTGTATGTATGCCTAGCAATTGATGAAGCGGGAAGTTTCCGGTGTGTCGGTAAACTAGACTCCCATCGCATTTGTGTAGTATCTTGTCCATCCATTGAGGTATGTGTTCAGACACTCTTTTGTTCAACTGCCGCTCTGTTCTGCCGATGTAGGTAGATGACACCTACATGTGATTTGGTAAATACAATTGTTTTGTTTTTTTGCGTACAGAGGGATATGCTCTTTTTCTGCTGGGATAGGAATCGGTGTGGTTGTGTACCTAATGACTGGAGTTGCAGCACAGAATGTTCGGCCTACTGCTGTAATGAGCCGGTCTTGTAGACGTTGCATTACGTCATCTCATCGAAAGGTTAGCTGGATGAATTCCTTGAGTTTGGGACTGTAGTTTCGTCTGGTTTTGGTTTGGGCTGTTAGCAGTGGCGCTTTATAAATCCTATGGAGTACCCATTCAGGTTTAAGATATTCTTCAGAGTTTCAAATTCCTCTGTCAGTGTGTCCTGGGTGCATATCTTCCTAGCACGGTCAAACAGAGTCCGCACTAAGCCCCTTTTGTACTGGACCGGTGTGAAGCTCTGAAAATTTAGGTATTGGCCAGTCCATGTTACTTTGCGGTACACCGATCTTTGAATTGTGCCGTCTGCACTACGTCTCATTAGAATATCTAGGAACGGCAACGCTTCATTGTGTTCGTGTTCTATAGATAGAGAAATGTTTTTATGCGTCATGTTCATTATGGCCTGGAACGATGTTGCTTGTAGCTCGTCTGTGGTGATAATTAGTATATCGTCCACATAACGACGGTAGAAGACGAAGTTGTTAATGTCTAAGAATTTTGTTCTTTTTTATGTTTGCAGTATATGTTATTAATGTTGTTGGTAAACGTCATTTGCAAAGCCCTTATATATTGCATGTTTATTTGCAAAATTCTGCGAAGCGATGGGATAAAACGTCGTAAATATGGCATTTTTCTTATGCCCTTTACAGCCAGTGGAACTTAGTTCCTCAACCAATTTACATCAAGCTTGCCCAGCTGTTGCCACCTCCTGCATCTCCCCCTTGTCCTCCCCATATTATTCTTCACTGTCTCTAATTCTTTTCTCCGTGAATTTAAATCTGCAAATACCATGCAACTAACTGATCTTGTTACAATGGGTTGTACTGTTCTATGTTGGGTGGCTGGACGCTTACAGAGATCTTGCGATGTTTAGTATCTCTTCATTCAGTAAAATGTGTGGGCCGGGCCACACCAGTTGATGCCATGCTTCTGAGTAAGGAGTCATAGAGGAATAACATATTATTTGTTGAATCAAAAGAAATTTTGCCTCCAATAAACAACCTGCAGAGACAAATTGGCTTAGTGTACATTTAAAATCCCTCGCCAGTATCTTTTTCCCAGCTATTGATTCGCCGGAATGTGTTGTTGTTTGTCCATCGAGAATGATGATGACCATTCATTTCATTCAGTGGGGTTGAAAGTATGGAGTCGTGAGTTCTAAGATGGCTTATAAGGCCTATTTTGGCTCGAAATATTCTTTGACAATGTGGGCAAAGAATGCTTGACGTTCCAGGAGGAGGATCTCCTGCAGTGGTGATTATGTCTAGCCTTATTTTTACAGTTCTTGCAGTTTTGTTTGCTTCACACACGACTGCACCCTTGCCTAATGATGTACGCCACGAATTTCGGTCTCTGGCAGCAGTCTCCCAAATGTGATACATTCGAAAAGCTTTCAGAAAGATCGTCAGAGTGTCTTTAAAGCGTTTCCTCTGACCGCCTT
The DNA here is from genome assembly GCA_963921405.1 of Cepaea hortensis. Classification (NCBI taxonomy): domain Eukaryota; kingdom Metazoa; phylum Mollusca; class Gastropoda; order Stylommatophora; family Helicidae; genus Cepaea; species Cepaea hortensis. Next base: position 81,980,397 of record OY992880.1, on the reverse strand, counting down.
GGGAAAGTTTACCACAACGCAGCTAGCCGTAAACAATTTGTTTATGGAGCCTGCATCTGGCATGCGAGTCAAGTGACCAGCCCAGCGAACCTGATTCTTCAGTAGTAGAGTGTGGATACTGGGCATGGACGCTCTTTATAGGACTTCAATGTCTGCGATCTTGTCTTGTCATTTAATCTTCAATAGCTTCCCAAGGTAGACTGTAATGTGTTAATTTCACTCCAAACGTCCCATAAATGATCCTGACTTACCCGTTGTGTATTTCTATTATACGCAAGCACCAGGTTATAAACATGTGTAGTTTATTTGTAATTGGTCCTCATGTATGTGCTAAATATCGCTTTATTTTGATTCAATTTCACAGGATGGCAGTTCGGGGCGTTCATGTGCAGGGCGACGCCATATTTGCAAGGCGTGGCTGTGTGTGCATCAGTGAACACGCTAGTTGTTATAGCTGTGGACAGGTAAGCCAGGTATCATTACTATTGTCACATTGATCATACAGACAGACTGGCGAAAACATCGTTGCTAATTGACAGAAAATGTTGCTACTGTGAATTTCCGTCTTACCTACTTGTCTATTTCAGTCTCACCTACTGGTCTACTTCTGTCTCACCTACTGGTCTACGTCTGTCACGCCTACTTCACTACTCCTGTCTCACCTACATGTCTACTTCTGTCTCACCTACTGGTCTACTTCTGTCTCACCTACCGGTCTACTTCTGTCTCACCTACTGGTCTACTTCTGTCTCACCTACTGGTCTACTTCTTGTCTCACCTACTTGTCTACTTCTGTATTACGTACTGGTCTACTTCTGTCTCACCCACTTGTCTACTTCTGTCTCACCTACTGGTCTACTTCTGTCACGCCTACTGCACTACTCCTGTCTCACCTACTTGTCTACTTCTGTCTCACCTACTGGTCTACTTCTGTCTCACCCACTTGTCTACTTCTGTCTCACCTACTGGTCTACTTCTGTCTCACCTAATGGTCTACATCTCACCTACTGGTCTACTTCTGTCTCACCCACTTGTCTACTTCTGTCTCATCTACTTGTCTACTTCTGTCTCACCTACTTGTCTACTTCTATACTACTTCTGCCTCACCTACTTATGTACTTCTGTTTCACCTACTGGTCTACTTCTGTCTCACCTACTGGACTACTTCTGCCTCACCTACTTGTCTACTTCTGTCTCACCTACTAGACTACTTCTGTCTCACCTACTTGTCTACTTCTGTTTCACTTACTGGACTACTTCTTTCTCACCTACTGGTCTACTTCTGTTTCACCTACTGGTTTACTTCTGTCTCACTTACTGGACTACTTCTGCCTCACCTACTTGTCTACTTCTGTCTCACCTACTAGACTACTTCTGTCTCACCTACTTGTCTACTTCTGTTTCACTTACTGGACTACTTCTTTCTCACCTACTGGTCTACTTCTGCCTCACCTACTTATGTACTTCTGTTTCACCTACTGGTCTACTTCTGTCTCACCTACTAGACTACTTCTGTCTCACCTACTTGTGTACTTCTGTTTCACCTACTGGTCTACTTCTGTCTCACCTACTTGTCTACTTCTGTCTCACCTGCTGGTCTACTTTTTGTATCACCTATTTCTCTACTTCCGTCTCACTTACTGGTTTACTTCTGTCTCACTTACTGGACTACTTCTGCCTCACCTACTTGTCTACTTCTGTCTCACCTACTAGACTACTTCTGTCTCACCTACTTGTCTACTTCTGTTTCACTTACTGGACTACTTCTTTCTCACCTACTGGTCTACTTCTGCCTCACCTACTTATGTACTTCTGTTTCACCTACTGGTCTACTTTTGTTTCTCGTACTAGACTACTTCTGTCTCACCTACTTGTCTACTTCTGTCTCACCTACTAGACTACTTCTGTCTCACCTACTTGTGTACTTCTGTTTCACCTACTGGTCTACTTCTGTCTCACCTACTTGTCTACTTCTGTTTCACCTACTGGACTACTTCTTTCTCACCTACTGGTCTACTTCTGTTTCACCTACTGGACTACTTCTTTCTCACCTACTGGTCTACTTCTGCCTCACCTACTTATGTACTTCTGTTTCACCTACTGGTCTACTTTTGTTTCTCGTACTAGACTACTTCTGTCTCACCTACTTGTCTACTTCTGTTTCACTTACTGGACTACTTCTTTCTCACCTACTGGTCTACTTCTGTCTCACCTACTAGACTACTTCTGTCTCACCTACTTGTGTACTTCTGTTTCACCTACTTGTGTACTTCTGTTTCACTTACTGGACTACTTCTGTCTGACCTACTGGTCTACTTCTGCCTCACTTACTTATGTACTTTTGTCTCACCTGCTTGTCAGCTTTTTGTCTCACTTATTTCTCTACTTCCGTCTCACCTACTGGTTTACTTCTGCCTCACATATTTGTCTACTTTTGTCTCACCTACTGGTTTACTTCTGTCTCTCTGTCTCACCTACTTGTCTACTTCTGTCTCACCTACTTGTCTACTTTTGTCTCACCTACTTGTCAACTTCTGTCTCACCTACTTGTCTACTTCTGTCTCACCTGCTGGTCTACTTTTTGTATCACCTATTTCTCTACTTCCGTCTCACTTACTGGTTTACTTCTGTCTCATCTATTTGTCTACTTTTGTCTCACCTACTGGTTTACTTTTGTCTCACCTACTGGTTTACTTCTGTCTCACCTACTTGTCTACTTTTGTCTCACCTACTTTATCTCACCTGCTTGTCTGCTTTTGTCTCACCTATTTATCTACTTTTGTCTCACCTACTGGTTTACTTCTGTCTCACGTACTTGTCTATTTATGTCTCACTTAGTGGTCTACATTTGTCTCACCTACTTCTTTACCTCCGTCTCACCTACTGGTCTGACTTCTGCATGGTGTTTCCCTCTGGGCATTGGGGTAGAGTCTGTTGACAATCAAACACCTAAATCCTGTGGAGGACAAATTACCAGCCTACGTCTAATCCGAGTCTATACGTGCTGTGCTTAATTAATCATGACCCAGTTGCAACCTTATATGACTCTCGGCAGACGTGACGTTTCAGTACCAGTGTTGCACACATGGCTGGTTTCTGAACTTGGAGGAGGGAAGCAGAACTGCGTAACACAGTATAGTGTAGAGATTGTTCTTTCGTACTTGGTCAGACCTCACTCCCACAGATACAAGCCCTTCACACCAACTTGACTCCCTTAGATACAAGCTCTTCACACTAACTTGACACACCTAGGTACAATCCTTTAACACCAACCTCTCTCCCATAGACACAATCCTTTAACACCAACCTCTCTCCCGTAGATACAACCCTTTAACACCAACCTCTCTCCCATAGATACACGCCCTTCACACCAACATCTTTCTGATAAATATAAGCCTTCACACCAACATCTCTCTGACAAATATAAGCCATCACACCAACATCTCTCTGACAGATATAAGATCTTCAAACCAACATCTCTCTGTTAGATATAAGCCCTTCACACAACATCTCTCTTATAGATATAAGCCCTTCACACCAACAACTCTCTGTTAGATATAGCCCTTCACACAACATCTCTCTGATAGATATAAGCCCTTCACACCAACATCTCTCTGATAGATATAAGCCCTTCACACCAACATCTCTCAGATACATCTCTCTGAAAGATATAAGCCCTTCACACCAACATCTATCATATAGATATAAGCCCTTCACACCAACATCTCTCAGATAAATATAAGCCCTTCACACCAACATCTCTCAGATAAATATAAGCCCTTCACACCAACATCTCTCTGAAAGATATAAGCCCTTCACACCAACATCACTCCGATAGATGTATGCCCTTCACACCAACATATCTCAGATAAATATAAGCCCTTCACACCAACATCTCTCTGATAGATATAAGCCTTTCACGCCAACATCTCTCTGATAGATATAAGCCTTTAACACCAACCTCTCTCCCA
>OY992880.1:81723926-81971426 GCA_963921405.1 Cepaea hortensis | reverse complement strand
AAGTCCATAATTTTAAATGTATTACACCTTCACCCAGACACATCCGCGCTTTTTTAAGAATTATCTCGTGGTTCACGTTATGGCACCAACGGCGCGCAGTTAAATAGGATTGTTCAGAGGTGTCGTCAATGTGGGTTCTTTCGTGAAACGTGATTATATAAATAAATATATAAATACATCTTACCATTAATATAATATGAATAGCTAATATTTGAATGTGTGAATATTGTTCAATGGGATTGATTGTGAAATTGTGTACACTTCAAATGATCGCTTTGAAGTTGTACACATATTTATGCCAAGAAGCTGATCGCTGGAAACTGTTTCATACTGTTACAAATCTCGACAAAATAACAGTGCATGCATTGGGTTTGAGTAAACGATCGTTTCGTCGATGGGTGCAAGAATCTGGAATGAAACCAACACGCGATAAGCAAACGGTAGGTAGAAAGGCAATTGTAGACAACTTTTTTCAAGGATGTCATAAGGCGAGCTATTATAAAAATGCTGGATGCCAAAGAAACAGTGACTGTAAGAAAACTTAGGGTTTGGTTGAGAAAGAACAATCACTTAGAACTATCCAAAACAACTTTGTGGAAAATTATAAGGACATTGGGCTTCACTTTTAGAAAGTACAAGGGAGGTAGAAATATCTTTTGCGAGCAAGCGCATTTAGGAGCCATGAGAAGCACATACCTACGTTAAATAAGGGAAATGCGAAAAGAAAATTATGATATAGTGTATCTGGATGAGACGTGGATCAAGGCACACCACAAAAGTGAAAAGGAAAGACAATCATTGGATGGAAATGTGTAAATTGACAGCAAAGTAGAAGGAATATATTTCTTATCTTATTTTTCATTTCCTTCTTGTTTCTTCAGCTACTGGTTAATAATGTAAACACAAGGAGTCATGTTACTAGGTTGCATTTAGCTTTTTATATGGAGTTCGTGATGGCTTCCAAACTACTGTGCGTTAATGTGCGTATGGAGTGACCATAGATGATACAGCAGTTTAGTCATCATGTGTAAATTTTTAAGGATCTGTTTATTTTTTTTTTTTTTCATAGTATCTTTTCTCTTTTTATTATGTAAATTTAATTCGTGGCCATTATTTTCTCTTCATCAGTCACCCAATCAATCATTCTCTCAAGTTTTATATGATATGTTGCTATATAGACGTTGTCTTCAGCATAAGTTGTTTGCATTATGGCCAATAGCTGCATTCCTTGGCAGCTCTATAAACCACATCAACGCTCGGTGTATATCCAGAACTAAGCAAGCACATATTCTGCTCTTATTTTCTGTCACGCAGCTTCCATCTGCCGGCTCCCTGGCGAAGTGTTTTCGACTTTCTCCGTAATCCCGTATATCCACGTAGGGTAACACAGCTGCGCGAGATTCAACCATGCAGAAATGTGAGAACGTGAGAGTGATATGCGAACTTCAAAGGCGCTTATCACTGGGGCTATTGAGATCTACCACTGGGACATTGATGATGGCTTAGTTCTTTGCACTGATGATGGCCTATCACAAGGACATTGAAGTTGACCTTTTTCTAGGACATTGAATAATGACCTATCACTGGGATACTGATGATGATATATAACTGGGACATTGGCGATGACCTATCACCAGGACATTGATTAAGATATATCACAAGGACATTGATTAAGATCTATCACCAGGACATCGGCGATGACATATCACCCGTACACTGATAATGACATATAACTGGGACACTGACGATGACATATTACCAGGATATTGGTGACGACCTATCATTAAGATATTGACGATGACCTATCACCAGGACACTGATGATGACCTATAAATGGGACACTGATGATGACCTATAAATGGGACACTGATAATGACATATAACTGGGACATTAACGATGACATATTATCCGGACATTGGTGATGACCTATCACTGGGACATATGAAGACATGTGGCAGGAATATTGGCGATGACCTATCCCCAGGAAATTAGTTAAGACCTATCACCAGGACATTGGCGATGACATATCACCGGGACATTGATAATGACATATAACTGGGTGATTGACGATGACCTATCGCGGGGACACTGATACTGACATCGTTATTATGAGATGAACTGGGACATTTACGATGACCTTATACCAGGACATTGGTCACGACCTATCACCGGTACACTGACGTTACCCTATCACTGGTTAACTGATGATAAAATATATATGGAACATTGCTAACGACATATCACCAGGAAATCAATGATGAAAGAAGAAACTGTCTTTAACTTATAAGAGTACAACAGGGACAGACGGTCACTACAGCCTTCAGTTTCTGATGGGCTAGACCTGGGGTGTCAAACTCAATCGCTCAGCGGGCCAACACTCAAATAACAAGTAAATTTGCGGGTCGAACAGGATAAACATGCAATAAGCCGAAAATTAAACATTTCTTAAACATTAATATAAATAAAAACAGAAAATATAGCTGTGCAGTGTCAGTTGTGTCATTACTTTAATCAACAGCAAGGGAGAATGTAACAACGCCTTTGCCTTTTTCGAACAGCTGTGTTTTCACATCAGTGGCCATCTCACAAATTCGATCAACAACCGTATTCCTACTGAGGCTTACTTTTGCAAACATCTGCTTTTTGTCTGAACACAAGACGTCACACACTTCCATCATGCAGCGCTTAAGAAACACTCCTTCTGTAAATGGTCGGCCTGATTTTGCAATCTCCTCCGCCACAATACAATTCCATTCAACTGCAGCTTCAGTTTGTGAGTTTGCTTTGGTGAAAAACATCTGTTGTGATCTTAGATGCTTCTTCTGTTCTTCTACCTTATGTACCTTCTGCTCTGCATTCAGGCTGTTTATCTTGTCTTGATGTTTAGTCTCGTTGTGCCGCCTCAGATTATATTCTTTGATCACGGCCACATTATCTCCACAAATTAGACACACAGGTTTACCGCCAATATCAGTAAACATATATTCAGCCTCTAAGCGGCTTTGAAAGGCTCTGTTTTTAGAATCAACTATTCTCTTGGTGATCTTAAAGCCTAACTTTGATTTTCAAAAGATTGTGCTTCTACCGAGAGACGCTTGATTGATATCAGGTAAGCCGTAGCGGGAAAAGATAATGCAATATCCGGGCACTACACTACTTTCATTTCGTATGTGCCAATCCAAAACGAGTAACTGAACGTTCCTAGGTCACTATAACGACGAACATCCACTCACTACACAACTTTATTTTCGCTTATTCTGATCGAAGCGAGAACGCTCTCATGTAGTCTATTATCAACAAGGCTGCTAATTAGGGTATTTAATTTGCACTTTATATCGTGGCCATTATAAAATCAGGGTCACGTAAACCCATGGGTGCAAGTGGTGGATGAAATTGAAGAGACGCCAACATATAGTTGTAGGTTATGGTCTATAGCTTCATGACGGTAGGCAGAGGATCTATTGGTGGGGGGGGGGGGGGGGGGAGGGGAGAGACAATGGCTGCGGTCATCGACCAGTATGGTCACTGCAAGAAAGGAAAGTAATCACAAACTACCTTCTTTACAGATGCCAAGAATATCATGTACTGCAATCTCAACGATAATCAATGAAACGGCGTAAATGTGTGATCCATATGAGCAGCCACACCCGGTAGGGGTAGTCATGTGCACCAGGTGACTCCAGACCGCGAGCAGGCGACTGGGTACAAAAGAATATCAACATTGAAAGTAGGAACTTGGAATGTAAGAACTATGAGTAGGGATGGGAAATTTGATAACATTAAGAATGAAATGAGAAGACTAAATATTAACCTGTTAGGTATATGTGAGACCAGATGGACAGGAATGGGCATAATAACATCTGCCGAATATATAATAATCTATTCTGGTGGAGAGAAACAACAGCGAAGAGTAGCTATTATAATGGATACAGAGAGATACAAATCGATCAAAGCATATTGGACTGCATCACACAGAGTGTTACTGGTGAAGTTGAGTGGAAGACCTTTTGATGTCAACGTCATACAAGTTTATGCACCAACAGCAGACAGTAGAGATGACAGCATTAATTAATGTTATATTGATTTAGATAATGCCTTCAAGAAATGCAAGAATTCTGAAGTAAATATCATAATGGGTGACTTGAATGCCAAAGGTGGAAATGAACAGGACGGATGCATAGTAGGCAAGTATGGACTAGGAGAACAGAATGATAGAGGTTGCAGACTTGTACAGTGGGCAGAAGAGCACGACTTGATTATTGGGAACACCTGGTATCAACATAACTCAAAGAGATTAGGGACATGGAGGAGTCCTGATCATAAAATCAAGAATCAGATTGATTACATTCTCATCAACAGAAGATTTCGAAATGCCTTAGAAGTCGCAAAAACAAAACTAAGAGCAGACTGCTAATACACAAAGAAACACAAAATTTGATCTACGGGCAATAATGAGTGAGGAGATAAAAGATACATTCAACGTAGAGGTAAAGAACAGATTTGATGCACTGTTCGATGTGGAAATATTATTTCAAGATGTCAGCGACCAGTGGGAAATATTAAAGAAATCAGTCAACCAAGCTGCAGAAACAACCATCCCAAATATAAGAATAATAGGACGCAAGAAATTGATGACTGAAGACATCTTAAAGCTCATGGAAATACGAAGAAATAACACAAATAACAAGCAAAAAATATGAAGAGATTCACAAGAAAATTAGGAAGCTATGCAAAGAGACAAAACAAACATGGCTTGAGGAAAATTGCAAGGAAATTGTAAGAAGAAACAAATTATGGTCGTCACTGCGAAGAAGGAAATACCACAATGTGATATACGAGAAACTGGGCATATTCTTAATCAAGTTAATCGGTACAGTTATCTCCAAACAGTCATAACATCTGATGGGAGACGCCTTGAAGAGACTAGAACAAGAATTGTCATTGCAAAGGCAGCCGTTTGCAAGATGAAAAACATACTGACCAATAAAAAGATATCAATTGAAACGAGAAAAATAGTGTTGAAATGCTATATAGAACCTATACTTTTGTGTGGATGTGAAGCATGGGCAATGAGCACACAAGCTGAAAAACATCTGATGGGTGTGGAAATGTTGTTTCTGAGGAAAATGCAAAGAATGCTATGGACAGACAGAAACACCAATGAACAAGTACTTCAAGAAACAAATGAAGATCGTAAACTGATTAGAGACATTAGACGTAGACAGTCAAAATGTGTTAGGCATGTGATGAGAAGAAATGAATTGGAGAACTTGGTGACAACTGGCAAGATGGAAGGAAGGAAACAAAGGGGAAGACTGAGAAGTAAATACCTGAATGACTTGGCTACGTGGCATGGTTGAGACAGGAACACGGAGCCGATCCACGACTCTGATTATCGAGTGACATGGCACAAGCTGACGACACACGCTTATCGGCATGGCACATGATGGATGGATGGATGTAACACTATTTTTGCCTAAAATTCGCTCTCGGGCCGAAAATATTAGTACGTCGGTTGAGACCTCTGCTATGCTGTTTCTGTCTAATAAATATTACGCTCGTCGTCTAGCCAAAACAACATCGCAGAGTAACAGGAACCAAAATCAATAGTAATGCAATGAGTTGACGAACGCCGGTATTCCTCGTCGAACTCTTCGAACAGGTTGGAACTCTTCGCTGGCTGCTGAGGATGGGGACGGAGCGCTTATGGGAATGTCCCGAATGCTGTGATGTCGGTTATTAAATCAATCAATCAATCAATCAATCCTCGTCGAAAATATATATAACTTTATTAGTGGCAATCGTCCATACAGAGCAACAGCGTCACCGTTACCATGTTGATGTGAGGGCCGGTGACAAACAATTAATGATCATTTATACATATTCAAAGTTCACTGTATAGTCCGACTCCATCCATCCACCTCCATTAATGACGAGTAACTATCCTACGATCCATCATTCTGTGAACTATATTACCTCTCTAGTTCTAACAATGTTACTTACGCCAAACTATGTGTGTGTGGACGCCATGACCTCTGTCTGACACACACCGGCAAATACTGATGCAGTCTACTTTACTCATTTTCTCCATGTTAACGCTCCATCTTCCGATCGTTCTTCTTGCTGCAGACTATGCCTCTTTCGCTTATCTTTCTAGACTACTTGATGTCATGTTGGTTACGCCTTTCTACTGGATCTTTACGTTGATAGTTCAGTGTTGTTATTTCTGTGCCCGTCTCCATGTTCATCCCAAAATCCTGACTGAGTTTGATCTCGTAGTACACCGTGACGTCACTAGCAGCTTGCGTATTATGTCGCTTTTTTGGGTTAACTCTTTCTTGTTCTTTGTTTTTCAATTGTTTGCCACAATTTCTGGATCTTATTCTACATTATCGTCCCTTGTATCCGACGCTAAATGGCAACCTCTCGAGCCTGATATACTTGTGCGCCTGGCCTGATGTGGCCCGCGGGCCTTGAGTTTAACACATGTGGGCTAGCCGATGCACGTATGGGCTTATTCGGGTGCAACAACATGAATAGTTCATCACAATCATCATCTGTTATGGTTTCGTCTTCAAACGTGCTCAAAATATGACGCCACTATGTTCAGAAATAACAAATTCCCTTCGTTTATAATAATAAAGTATCAAGTGACATTTAATTCTTAAAGTGTCTAAAAATAATTACTGAATTCAATGGACATATTTGTTATAATTGTATATGTATTGTAAGAAATTTTGATTTCCTAAAAAGTAATACTCTTTCTTAAACATTTTCAGGTACGTCGCCATATGCCACGTGATGAGGCAACGAAACACGAAGAGAATGGCTCGGATTATCTTGTTCTTGATTTGGTTTGTGGCTCTTCTGCTGATGACACCTTGGGCCATGTACTACAAGATGAAAAATTACAATGACACTGTTCAAGCATTCGATTACTGCACTGAGGAATTTCCACAAAAAGTGCTCGAAAAAGCGTTTTTCCTTGGTGTCATTTTCCTGATGTGCTACGCTATGCCGCTTGTCTTCATAGTATCTTGTTATTCGATGATTTGTTACCGTGTGTGGCATAGAAACGCTCCTGGTATCACATCAAGTAGAGGAGTGATAGAGCGGTCAAAAGTGCGTGTCCTAAAGATGTTAATAGTTGTAGTTCTCTTGTTCATGTTCTCATGGATGCCATTGTACATTATTCGCCTGAAAGTGCTCTTTGGCCCAGAAGGCGATAACGTTGAAATGAAATTTATTTACGACGTTGCATTTCCTTTTGCTCAATGGCTTGGCACTTCGAACAGTTGCATGAATCCTTTAGTCTACTGTTTTTTCAGCCAAAAAATACGCAGCCGGATTCGAGCTATGCTGTGTTGTTCGAAACCAGAAGCAAGAAGTTTGTACTCTTGCAGGTCCATATACAACAGTTCCCTGGAGCCACCGTCTAGCATCAGACAGCCTAGGTATAAGGTGGATGCTTTCGCTAATGGATACTCCAGATGCGGACATTATCACAATGAAGGCAGTCTGTATCATCATCGAGCCTCACGCCTGGAAGCATTAAGGGCTTCACGAATGGACACACAAAGGTCCTTGCGTTTAGAGGGAGATGTGAACCTCCTTCAACAAACCAACGTCAGGTCTACACATGTCTAAGGAGATTAATGTGATTCTATTGACTTTATTGGCGACACTTGCACACGTACCCTGGCTGGCAAGACTATTGTTTATAAGCGTTTACTGATAATCACGGCAGACTTTCATTCCATACTCATATATACCTTGCACATCACTATACGTAGATCTGACACTACCAACACGGAATAATCACGGTGACTTCTGGTTTTCTTAATACAGGCGTGTAAGTAATATAGACATATATAGTGATTGATTGGCATAAAAGGATGCGTATGGTGATGGGCTTGCTATAAAAAGAATAAAGAAGGTTCAGTATTCAGTGTAAAATGTGCTTTTTGGTATATGACTTAATAATTTGATAACTTCTTTTTTTTCAATTTTCTGTGAAATAAAACCTAAGTTGACATGGGGTGTCCCAAAATATTTACACTGTAAGCAGCCATGCTAAATATCGAGTGACCAAAAGTTGAACATATTTTTGAACAGCCTTATCGATTGACCATTACTTGATGTGGATGTACCCACACCTGACAATTAGTTGTTTGTGATTTGTTGTGTAATAAACATTCTCATACTATGGTACTCTGTTTGATACTTGAACGTTTGTTCTCTATGTTGTGGGCGTAAGCTCGAAACCAGTTTGCTTTAGTTTTTATTGATGGTAAGTATGTGTATATATATCACTAAGAATAAGTTCATGATGGCAGTGTAAACTGCGTTCGCTTCGATTCGGATATTTAATTATGTTTATGTGCGTGTTTCTTAACATCAGTCTGTTCCAGCAAATCGGTAGGGAATTTATTTGTTCAAGTGCTATTGCTCAAGAATTATGGAGGAAATGGAAAGAAAAACGCAACTCTATCAGCGTTCAGGCCGGAAAGATCACACTGAACAACAAGCGACCAACAGCAGCTAAATTTAAATTTCCGAAAGTGACAGGCGATACTCGCGACTTGGAATGCTACTGGTCTAGGAAATAAGGAACCAGCTCAAGTAGAGTTTATGAAACAGATCAAATATTCAAATATTAGGACTCGCAGACACTAGGAAAAAGGGGCAGAACCAAAAAAAAAAAAAAAAAAGAACACATGAAAGTTACGTTCTTACACGGAGTGGCGTCGACCAGCGAGCTACAGCTAAACATGGAGTGGGTTTTTTGTTACATCCAGAAAAAGCGAAAGCCACACACAACATTAAATTTATGTCGGAAAGGATAATACTAGTACAGATCAAAGAAGGTAATAGAACAGCAACTTTTATACAAACATACGCCCCATGTATCGACACTTACAACGACGAAGACAAAGACGTGTATTTTGATAAACTTGCAGACACGTTAAATAATGTCAGGGAGGCAGATGAACTTATTGTGATGGGTGATTTCAACGGAAGAACAGGCACACGAAGAACACCGTGGGATGAATGCATGGGGCAATTCAGAGGCACAGAGACTGCATGTAACAGCAACAGTCAACATCTACTCAACATATGCTCCGAACACGGACTAATAATAGCAAATAGTTTTGTTTTCAACATCGTGTTAGCCATACCAATACCTGGTATAAATGAAATGACATAAACCAAGCATTTCAAATTGACTTTATCTACTTAGGAAATCAGACAGAAGACTACTATTAGATTAAGTGCACTCCAAAATACAGACGTTGATACTGATCACAAACCAATCATAATAAAAGAAATGAATCCAACATACAGGAAAATAGGAAACAAAAAGGTAACAACACATGCCATCAATTATAGGAGGCTTCAGGAAAAAACGGTTAAAGAGGAATTAAATCAAGAAATCAAACAACTTCCTAAGAGCATTCCTGCTGACTACTCAAGCGTAGATAAGGAGTTGACAATTTGAAATTCAAGGCTGCCATGCTCGACACACTGGATAATACATGTGGAACAAATAAAGTAGGGCTGGACAAAAGATTAAGAACAGCTTGTTAGAACAACGAAGTTAAAGATAGCATTTTCAAAAAGAAGGTAGCGTTCAAAAATTGGATCACAACTAAATCTGAACAAGACTATGTTACATATAGAATAGCATGACAAAATGCCAAACGAAAAATCAGAGCATCTAAAGACGAATCCTGGAGAATATATAGTGAACAGATGGAGATCCTTAGCAAAGACTCAATCAATCAATCATGTGCCATGCCGAAAAGCGTGGGCGATCATGACTCGCCATTTCACTCGATCACCAGAGTCATGGATCAGCTCAGTGTTCCTGTCTCGTCCATGCCATGTGGCCAAGCCATCCTGGTATTTTCCTCTAGGTCTTCTTCTTGGTTTGTTGCCTTCGATCTTGCCAGTTGTCACTAAGTTCTCCAATCCATTTCTTCTCATAACATGTCCAAAAAATTTTGACTGTCTACGTCTAATTTCTCTAATCAATTTACGATTTTCATTTGTCTCCTGTAGTACTTGGTCATTGGTTTTTCTGTCTGTCCACGGTATTCTTTGCATTTTCCTCCGAAACCACATTTCTGCAACCATCATATGTTTTTCAGCTTGGCTGCTCATTGTCCAAGTTTCACATCCATACAATAAAACTGGCTCTATGTATCCCCACACCACCCTTTTTCTCGTTTCAAATGACATTTTCTGATTGGTAAGAATGTTTTTCATCTTGCTAAAGGCTTCTTTCGCCATAGCGATTCTTGTTGTAATCTCTTCAAGGCATTTCCCATCAGATGTTATGACTGTTCTGAGATAATTGTACCGATTCACTTGTTGAAGAATATTCCCATTTACTTGCATATTACATGGTGGTACTTCGTTCTTCCTAGTGACGACCATAACCTGTGTCTTTTTACAATTTAATTCTAACCCCAGTTGCTCACTGTGTACAACAACCGCATCTACTAATTGTTGCAGATCCTGCGCATTGTCTGCAATCAATACTGTATCATCTGCATATCTAATGTTATTGATGTTTCGTCCTCCAATGCTGATTCCATTTATATCTTCTACGTTTCTGAAAATATTTTCACTGTATAGGGAAAAAAGATCAGGAGACATTACACATCCCTGCCTAACACCTCTCTTATTAGGCTGATATTGTCCCACTTCATTATCAATCCTTACGGCAGCTTGTTGTTTCCAATATATGTTTTTTTTTTTTTTTAAGTGTAATGTCTTTCCCATCAATTTGTAGATCTGCAAGCATATCCACCATGTTGACATGTCTAGCTCTATCAAAAGCCTTTGTGTAGTCAATAAAGCAAAGGTGTCTATCCTTGTTTACTTCTATAGCACGTTCAATAACTGTTCGCAGCATATACACAGCATTTACTGTACCCTTTCTTTCTACAAACCCACATTGTTCTTCCCCTATTTCAGGTTGTATTTTCTTCCTCACTCTTTGCATAATAATTCATAGCAAAATCTTTGTGATGTGACTTATTATACTAATTGTTCTATGTTGATCACATTCCAAGGCTCCTGATTTCTTTGGGATTGCAATAAATACAGAGTTACATAGTTCAGAAGGTTTATCTCCAGTATCATATAATGTGTTAAGCAGTCTGGTGACTTGCTCTAGTCCAAATTCTTCTAAAGCTTTAATCATTTCTGTTGTGATGTTTATCTGCACCGGGGGCCTTGCCAGCTTTCATTTTCTTAAGAACATTTCGAACCTCCATCTTCAAACTTGGCGGTCCTTCATTATTAAATCTAATATCATACTGTTCCTCTCTGTTATCATCATGAAGGTTGTTCACATAATCTGTCCATACCTGTAGAATTTGATCTGTTTCTATTATGATTTTGCCATCTTTAGTTTTTAGACAGCCGTTTGATGTACTTGTTCTTTTAATAGTAAGTTCCTGAATTCTTGTGTGCACTAATTTGGTATTTTGACTGTTGTATTGCTTTTCAATTTCTAAGCACTTTTCCGCCAGCCATGCTTCTTTTGCCTCCTTAGATAATATTCTGACTTGTCTGTGAATTTCTTCATATTTGACAGAATTATTTTTGTTGAGTCTTCTTGTTTCCATGAGGTGTAAAATTTCTTCGGTCATCCATTTCTTACGACCCACCTTCTTTAATTTTGGAATAGTTGTTTCTGCAGCCAATCTGATTGAATTCTTCAACGTTTCCCATTGATCATCCACATCCTGGAATAATATCTCTAGATCAGACAATATATCAAATCTGTACTTCTATGTTGAATTTTGTATAGCAAAGACTACCCAAGATAATTTGTATAAACGTGTCAATACAATGAGAAACAGAGATGCATGCTACAACCCAACCACCGTCATAAACAGCAAAAGAGGTATACAACAAAGACTTGCAAGGTGGGCAGAATACTTTTAACAACTACTTAACCCCACACATAACATAGAAAACCTCACTGTTGTGTCTAAGAGCCATAGACAACAAGAACCAAATTTCATACCTGCAGAAGTCAAAGCAGTTATACAGAAAAGTCCTAAAAACAAATCACCGGGTCCAGATGGAATAACAACAGAAGCTATTCAGGCATGTGGGAAACAGGAGTTAAATGACTAACAAGACTTTTTAATATAGCATGGGAAGAAAGAAAAGTCCAAGATGATTGACAACAGGCAATAATAGTACCAATATCGAAAAAGAAAGGCAATACGAGAGAGAGAGAAACATACAGAGGTATATCACTCCTGAGCCATATAGGGAAAATGTATGCAAAACTATTGGAACAAAGAGCTAGACCCATAGGTGAACAACAGTTAAGCAAAGCACAATTCGGTTTTCGGAAAGGTAAAAGTTGCATTTATGCACTATTTACACCTAGACAAATATGTGAAAAAACTATCGAATATAGTGACCAGCAGAATATTGTGTTTGTAGATAGGAAAAGGCTTTCGATAGAGTAGACAGAAACAAATTATGGACCATCCTTGAAGACTATGGGATACAAGGGCAATTGCTAGAAAACATCATAGCCATGTACCACTCGAGCCGAAGTCAGTAAGAACAAAAGAAGGTATATCAGATATGTTCACAGTCAATACAGGAGTGAGACAGGGAAGTGTGCTCTCTCCTCTGCTATTTAATATCTGCACGGACAGAATATCCAAAGAAGCAAGACTTGACAGAACAGATTCAGAAAATTTAGAACTCTTTACTCCAGATGAAACAACTGATCCACAGCAAATATATGAACTTCTATTTGCAGACGATCAGTGCCTGTTTTACAGCGATGAGGGCAAACTACAAAATCGTATTAATAATCTGAGTTCAACATGCAGCAGATACAATACGAGTATAAGTACAGCCAAAACCGAAGTACTGCAGGTTAGCAGATCGCCGGGCCCACTACGTATACGGATAAATAGCACAACTCTGAAACACGTTAAAGAATTCAAATATCTTGGAATTATGATCACAGAATATGGCAGATTGGACAGAGAAATCGAAATGAGATGTCAAAAGCTAGTGCACTAACATATGAACTATCAAATATACCCATGTCAGTAAAACGACAGATAATAAACAGCATATTCGCACCAACCCTATGCTACCAATCTCAAACTTGGACTTTATCCAATCACACTTTCGCAAAATCAACACCTGCGAGATGGGATACCTGAGGATAGCTGCCTACTTAACAATCCGAGACCGAGTAAAAAATGTTGTTATCAGACAGACAGTGGGATCAACACCTTATGCCACATTTATTGAAATACAATGAATCAATCACTGAAAAACGAGAAGTAGATTGTGAGCTTTACCAATGCACGACTACAAAAAAAATGGACGTTGCGACCAAAGCCTTCGTCAGCACAGAACAAACAAACAAAAATAGACTAACAAATACACGAAAAACACTACATGAAAGTATTAATTTCACTTATCTGTGTCCTAGTTTGAACGGCTATCCGTGGATGAAATAAACCGGAAGATTTCATTGCCTTTTTCTCTAACTTTCATCCTAGCATCAGACCCACCTCCACTATTTCCTCGTCGCTTGTTAATTTCATAGACATAACAGTTTCTTTAGGTTCTGCTGGTATATGCACGACGGTTTAATCACAACTCTTACGTCTCCGACGGCTTTGTCATGATAATAACGACTTCCGTCGAAAAGCCCACGAAATGTTGGATTTCTTCCGCCTTCGAGGCTACCCTGAGAATGTTCTGTCTGCAGCTCTTCACCGCTGCCAGTCTATTAGTCGTGCCGAGGCTCTCTCTTCCAGGCCGAAACCACATAATAATAGACCTATTCTCTCACTTACCTACTATCCTCATAATATTGCTGCCAAGAATATTCTCATACGGCATCTACCCATCCTCCAGGAAGACCCGGTCACTCGCGATGTCTTCTCAGAAGCCCCACTTGTGGCATACAGGCGGGATCGTAACCTGAAGGATATGCTGGTCCACAGCACTCTATCCCAATCTCACAAGTCTCTTCCTGGCACGACTGCATGTCTTCGATCTCTTTGTAAGACCTGCCCACATGTCCTTCAAACCAAAAGTCTGACTTTCACTAAGACTACTTTCCACATCCGAGAGGATTTCTCATGTACGAGTCGCAACGTTATCTATGCAATCATCTGCACACGTTGCGACATGAGGTATCTTGGGGAGACAGGCCTTTGTCTGGCGGACCGATTTAGACAACACCTATCTAATATCAACAGTGGTGCCCAGAAACCGGTACCCCTACACTTTAACAGTTCCGACCACTGTGGGGTTGCCGACATACGTGTTACGGCGATAAAATCGTGCACATCTCACGAACGCGATCGCAAGACATTGGAAAACCGTCTTATCTTCCAGTTGGGTTCATTCTCCCCTCACGGCCTCAATGTCCAACACAGTTTTATTTAAGTCCCTAACGCCCCTTGCCCCCCCCCCATTCCCGTAGTCGTATAGTCCAGTTGCATGTCCTTCACAGGACGTAGTAGTCAACACCAGCATTATCTTTGCCTTCTGTGACTTCCCGGTTAGTTTGCGTGCGGTCGCTTCTCATTGCGTTCTTAACAACCGTCACCTGTGCTATTTTATGATGGCTAACGCTTGGTGGTCTGAATCCAGATCGCCCACAGCAGCGTTTCGAGCTTGGCGTGCGGTATTGCGAACTGCATCCGTTACATCGCCACAGAGTCAGCTACAGTGCTCTATATATCCATATTTTTGGTCATTCGCTCTCATGGGCGCACCCATATCTCCCCAGCGCGGGTTCCCTCACCGATTGTCTCAGCCAATCACCGAGCTTCTGGTTGTACTGACCTTTAGTCAGTTGACCTCGTTAGCCATGGCATCCGGTTTATTTCATCCACGGGTAGCCGTTCAAACTAGGACACAGATAAGTGAAATAAATACTTTCATGTAGTGTTTTTTTTTTAAAGTGTTTTTCGTGTACTTGTTAGTCTAATTTTGTTTGTTTGTTCTGTGCTGACGAAGGCTTTGGCCGCAACGTCCATTTTGTTTTTTGTAGTCGTGCTTTGGTAAAGCTCACAATCTGAATCCAGAAAATCTCAGCTCAGTGCACGAACTCCGTAGCACCGGCGTGGATCCTGGAATACTTTGGGTTGATTTTTAACTCAAAATTTTTCTCGGGCAGCGCCGTTAGGCTACTCTTTTTTTTCGATTTCCAACTGCCAAGAGATGTTTTTACGTGCGCAACAATACACACGAGTGTCCGATCTCACTACCCAGAGACCAGAGGAAATTTTGTTACTACAAGTCCACGTGAAAAAATCCAGGCCCTCACCGGGGCTTGAACCCGGGACCTCCAGCACTCGAGGTGGACACCATACCTCGAGACCAGTCACCCCCCCCCCCCCACCCCACCGCCGTGTGCTCACATGTGTGCTCACATCTATACCTATCTCTAATTATAGGCACATTTTTCTTGTTGCATACTGGTTCTGCTCACATTTATGTCTATCTCTCGTTACAGACATATTTTCCTCGTTTTGAACTATGTGAGTCAACATCTGTATCAGAAAATGAGTGTTTCTATCGGAGATGAGCGACCCAATAATCTGAGAAATTGTGTTGACTCACACTGGCGTTTAGTTTTAGGTGTAGATTCACATCCGTTACCCTCCAGACTGGGGTTTGGAAACTCGGGACACATGTCTCGTTTAATCTGATTAAGGAAAGAGTCCCTGGATACTGAAAGGAACGGCTAGTAAGAAAGGTAGATGTAGCTGATTTTGGTAACCCCGGGAGTGAGAAAACGGAATTTGGATATGTAGACTAAATATTTGCAGAAACAATTACATAGGGCAATTTACCTCTCTGACCAATCCCCTCCCGGAAATTTATTTTGCCACCCCCAGTAACAGTAATTTAAAGGCGTTTACAAGCACTTTCGTTACACATGCGTATTTACAGAGTTTGAACTATTATGGAAGAGCTTAGAGTTAAATAAACTAACACTGGATTTATTAACTTTCCAGACGTTTCAACATAATGCATGATATGATTAAATAAAACGTGGTCGTGAAACGTTAATAAGATGATGATGATTATACTCGTTCTCCCTGGCCAAGTGTTTAACGACGTTGTTCGTAATCCCATATATCCACGTGGAGAAAACAGCTGAGCGAGATTCGGCAGCGTATCGCGCCGCGCTGTTAACTTACGGGGGTATGTTAGTCGGTCGTTCAGAAAGCAATGACAAACTACTGAACGTAAAACTTGCCTAGTACATCAATAGCAGCTGAAAAATGCTGGTGTTTACTGCAACGTTCTGTAATATTTATGCAACATTAAAAACAAAGATTATACTAGTTGATGCTTGTATATGCTGATGGTATGCGATAAACGTATGAGGTAAGATGAAATTGCATGTACATAATGTTACACAAGTAAGTAAAACAAAATTACTCGTACATAACGTTTTGAACAATTGCATAAAGAAACCTTACAGGTGAGTGCTCATCTCTAGATGAATAGAAAACCCAGTATGCAGGTCTCACATCGTCGATGTGTCCTTGCACGAGGATCAGTCGCTTCGTTATGTGAGTGAATTGCTGACTGTCCGTGGCTCGCATGAGAGAAAAGTGTACTCAATAATGCTGCCCCTGAACACCTTACTGAAAGTCAGGCAAAATGAGATGCTAGCGTCACTCTGAAAGGCTTCACTGGTAGGCTCACTGTGTTTGCGTCTCAGTGCTGATTGGAAAGCCCAATATTTATATACGGATTTCGTCTCCTCCGTTATTCGCATTTGCGAGCGCTATCAACACACGTCACCTGAACAAGTCAAGAAGCTTGATACGGGGGAGGAAAATGGCACGTTGCAAGTCCAATACCAAGAAACAACAGACACAGAAGATGTGCAGTATGGGAGCCGCCAAGACCTCGAAGAAGACGAACGTGGAGAGCATACCTGCGAGCTGCAAAGAACCTGAAACTACAGTTACCTCACTGGAAGCTACCACGAAGGAGTCCGTCGACAGCCCACCACAGACAAGAGCCAAGACAGCTGAGAAGAAGGAGGAGAAAGACACCAGAGTTGGAAACACCGACTCCAAAACAGTCAGATGGGTTGTCAAGCGGATTCAAGTGGAGCTGCCAGACGAACAAATTCTAAAGCAGCTACAAGAGAAGAATCTCCATATCCACATCTTGAAGGCGGAGCGGGTCCTGACGTACTTAAAGATCCCAACGACGCTGGCAGTGGTGACGACTGAGGGCAGCGAGATACTACGCCAGATGTGAATAAACAAGAACACACAACAGCCTGAAGGATTGATCCCAAGAATCACTCAATGTTCCGGATGCCAGAGAGCCAGCGACAGCAGAGCAACGTTTCGCAATAAGACTGAAATCTGCCGGTACTGCCGATACATCACGCCTTCAAGGAGTGTCCGCTGGCCAAACGGGACACCGACTTCCGAGCACCCAACAGCATAAGAAAGCGTGCCAACTGCCTGGACAAGCATGCAGCAAGATACCTGAGCTGTCCGTACCTCTAAAGACACAGAGACGTTTTAAAGATCCCATCACCACGAAGACACCATATAAGGACGCAATGCGGAGGTGCGTGGCAGCCACGTGCAGCTCACAAGCTGAAAGATCACAACTACAAAGTCAGATAGACGAGTTAAAGAAACAAGTGAAACTACTTCAGACACCGGCACCAACCAGTGACAATGAAAAACTACTTGCAGAAATAAAGAAGATCCAGCAAAACATCAAACAAGAGGTGGGGCACATGATCCAGATGACCAAGAAAAATGATGAGATTCTACGAGACATCAAGGGGGAAAGAGAAATGCAAAAAAACTGAAAGGGAATTATTCCAAAACAAACCAGCAGACGTCACAGAGGAGCCACAAGATGAAACCCAACACAAAAACATCGACAAACTGCTAAAGACAATACGCTCAAAAGGAGGCAAAAAGACACAAGCTGCAGCCAAACCACAGACCAATCAGAAACCGCAAGCTACAGCCAGCAGCCCAACCGCGAGGCCCAAGCAACTGCAGGTGAAATCAGTATCCTGCCAGGTAGATTATATTAGCCCAGAGGAGCTCTTCGACACACCTGAAGACTACTTGAGAGAGTACCAAATAGAGCATGCCGTCCGTCTAGCTTACTGCGAAGAAAAGACCAGGCAAGCTGAACTACGATGCAACGAATGGAGAAACAAACAGTCCTCTTAAGGACTACAACCAGTCAAGCCAGACGAGCCAGGAGCCTTACTAACAAAACAAAAACAAAAAAACACCAGAGGAGACGGGAATAAAGGACAGCCGCCGACCAATCCCCCAGCTGACGTCACAGACTCAAACGTTTACATAACCAGTCCGAGATAGGACTTACTCATAAGAGCGCACAAGGCAAGAAACAGGGCCAAAAATCTACAAAAACCACGGCTCTCAACAATATAACCACCGCTGGGGAAGCATCTTAGACGAGACCGAATTTGGAATTATTTTTTTTCGAAAATTGGAATTGGAATCCTCCGTTAATTTCCTCTCTCTCTCTCTCTCTCTCTCTCTCTCTCTCTCTCTCTCTCTCTCTCTCTCTCTCTCTCTCTCTCTCTCTCTCTCTCTCTCTCTCTTCCCCTGCTCACTTTGGATGGTTACCATCTTGCCAAGTATTCGTTAACTCCGTCCTCGTTTTCACTATATGCTCGCAGTTTCACCTGTCAATAATCCTTTGGCCCGCCCACACAATTCATCCAAGGAGTGCTTTACCGTTGCATAACCTTGATTTATACGCTTAA
Source organism: Cepaea hortensis (assembly GCA_963921405.1). NCBI lineage: Eukaryota > Metazoa > Mollusca > Gastropoda > Stylommatophora > Helicidae > Cepaea > Cepaea hortensis. The sequence goes on along the minus strand of OY992880.1, from coordinate 81,952,605 downwards.
TGTCCGTCGTTGCCAGCATTGAGCAAACATTGTGTCAGGGCAGCTGGTATACGTCAGCCGTTGGTAATGTCATACCTGTGCCAGGCTACAAGTCTCCACTAAGTCTGAAAGTCCATGGCGACGTGTTATATGGTGAACACATTTCGGCGATTATAACAGAGTTGTTACCTACACGTGCATGGCCCTTTTGCTGCTGAACGGATTTTAACTTACAGCGTTAAACTGAGACTTTACAATTGTTGTAGAACCCAGACTGCATTCGCGCTTTGTGAGATGGCATTTCTACTTGCGTAATTTGGCGTCATAGAATTGTAAGCGCAGTCAGTGTAGTGAATTTTATTTTCCTAATCCTTCCTTGCCGGCTTCGTGGCTTAGAGGTTATGACTTTTCTCCGTAATCTCGTATTCTCTCGTAGGTAACGTGATGACGGTGAGAATCAGCAGTGGTTCGAATCGCTTCGGTAACTTATGGGGTATGTGAGCCGGCCGCTCAGAAAGCAATAGCAAACTACTGAGCGTAATCTTGCCAAGAAATCAACATACAGCTGAAAGATGCTGGTGTTGACAGCGATGTCCTGTAAAGGATATGCAACAACAAAAAAAAAAACATCCTTCCTTAGTTGTGTACCTTCGTTGGGGAATGGGAGGGTATTTCTGATATTACCAGAAGCGCTCTGTCACTATCTGTATATACCTCTCATCTATGAAGAGAAATTCAGTCGGCTTCACGCTGTTTTAACATCTGTATCCAGCTTCCATCTGTGTAGACACATTCTTCCCGTTCCGTACTATTGTGTCCACATTTCTCTCCATCTCTCGCGGATGTAGACATGTTCTTGCCCTTGCACACACGCTGTGTCCATATATATATATATGTCTATAACCCCACTGTGTAGACACAATTCTTCCCGTTGTGTATACCCCCAGTATCTCTCGTCGGCCTAGAATTGACTGTCAATATTTGTAAAGTTGTCTCGTGTATAAACTTCAGTCGTGTTTAGTTCGCTCAATGGTCCATAACGTTTATGTTCCGCTGTTGCATCTCTAGGCCAGAAGCTTTACTAAACATGTCGTATTCTGGGCCGTCTTTGAGTATGTGATCTGATGTCTGCGGCGCCAGTCCACGTGTACACATGGCTGATTTGTTAATCTTAAAATGTTTATACATGGGGACTTGTAACCATTTGTGTGATATACTGAGGTGCAGAATAATGAGTTATTCTGATCTTTCCTTAAAATAGTAATCACCCTGTGCTGGTGTTGGTCGCTTTCTGGTTGCTTTAATGATTCTTCTTTAGCTAGTTGATCATCTCTCATATTTCTGGACACTCCACAGTGTGATGGTTTCAACTGTATGGCAACATTATGTTGGCTGTGTACTTCAGACTGTAGTGTCTGTAGTACTGCCAATTTCCAAGACAGCAGTCCCGTAGATACTGATGTTCATCTACCAAAAGCCTCACAGAACAGAAGTGTGACTGTGGCCCTATATTCACATGCTTGAATACAAACTTTAAACTCCTATTGACACGTGACGTTACTTCTTACCCTAATCGAGAAATCGGACCTTGTTTTGCCTACAATGTACATATGTTATCGAGAAATCGGACCTTGTTTTGCCTACAATGTACATATGTTATCGAGAAACCGGACCTTGTTTTTCCCCACAATGTACATATGTTATCGAGAAATCGGACCTTGTTTTGCCTACGATGTACATATGTTATCGAGAAATCGGACCTTGTTTTGCCTACAATGTACATATGTTATCGAGAAATCGGACCTTGTTTTTCCCCACAATGTACACATGTTATCGAGAAATCGGACCTTGTTTTTCCCGAAAATGTACATTTGTTATCTACGTCTTCTGACCGCCAACGCTTTCCGGCATGGCACATGATTGATTTATTGACATCACTTTTGGTATACATTATATCATGATTATTTCCACGCTGTCACATCACTTTTGGTATACATTATATCATGTTTATTTCCACGCTGTCACATCACTTTTAGCATATATTATATCATGGTTATTTCCGTGAGCGGGAGTCGAGGGAAATGAACGAGCTGATAAATTGGCTGGCTCTGCATCCCCTGCAGATAGCCAGCCCATGGATCGCGCCGATGTTATTAACATCCTTAAAGATATGTTGAGAACAGAGGACTTTGACGTCAGTGAATCCACATCGTTTGTCCAGGTTGAGAGACTTGGAGTGAGAATTGGCACGGCCAGATACGAGAGGTACATCGGGAAAACGACGGGCCTCGTCAACCAACACAGAACTGGCACTATTAGCAACCGGACGCTGATGCATATGCTGGGGGTAGGATTTGAGCACCCATGGACCTGTCCGGAGTGCAATGACGATACCCCAACTGATAAATGATAACTGATAACTGATGGTTATTTCCACACTGTCACATCACATTTAGCAAACATTATATGATGGTTATTTTTAGCAAACATCATTTTTAGCATACATTATATCATGGTTATTTCCACAGTGTCACATCACTTGTTAGCATACATTTTATCATGATTATTTTCCACACTGTCACATCACATTTAGCATACATTTTATCATGGTTGTTTTCACGCTCTTAATGTGGATTTTTTTCGCATATCCTTTACAGGACACCGCTGTCAATCATCAGCTGATTGTTGATTTCTTGGCAAGATTACGCTCAGTAGTTTGCCAATGATTTCTCAGCAACCGGCTAACATACTTCGTAAGCTAACAACGCGGCGAGAACCGCTACTGATTCTCGAACAGGTTACAATCCTCACGTGGATATACGAGATTACGGAGAAAGACGTTAACACCTAGGCCAGAGAGACCGGCTACATCACATTTAGCATACATTATATCTTGGTTATTTTTACCTGTCACATCACTTTTCATTCAATCAATCATGTGACATGCCAAAAAGCGTGGGCGGTCATGACTCGCCATTTCACTTGATCACCAGAGTCGTGGATCAGCTCAGCGTTCCTGATGTTCTCCAATCCATTCCTTCTTATAACATGTCCAAAAAATTTTGACTGTCTACATCTAATTTCTCTAATCAATTTACGATTGTCATTTGTCTCCGTAGTACTTGGTCATTGGTTTTTCTGTCTGTCCATGGTATTGTTTGCTTTTTCCTCAGAAACCACATTTCTGCAGCCATCATATGTGTGTCAGCTTGACTGCTCATTGTCCAAGTTTAATATCCATACAAACGAACAGGCTCTATGTAGCACCTCAACACTCTTTTTCTCGTTCAATTGACATATTTTTATTGGTCAGTATGTTTTTCATCTTGCAAAAGGCTACCTTCGCCATGGCGATTCTTGTTCTAATCTCTTCAAGGCATCTCCCATCAGATGTTATGACTGTTCCGAGATAATTTTACCGATTCACTTGTTGAAGAATATTCCCATTTACTTGTATATTACATTGTGGTATTTCTTTCTTCCTATTGACGACCATACTCTGTCTTTTTACAATTTAATTCTAACCCCAGTTGTTCACTGTGTGCAACAACCGCATCGACTAATTGTTGCAGATCATGTGCATTGTCTGCAATCACTACTGTATCATCTGCAAATCTAGTGTTATTGATGTTTCGTCCTCCAATGCTGATTCCATTTATATCTTCTACATTTCTGAAAATATTTTTACTGTATAGGGAAAAAAGACCTGGAGATCCATCCCTGCCTAACAACTCTCTTAATAGGCTGATATTGTCCCACTTCATTATCAATCCTTATGTCAGCTTGTTGTTTCCAATATATGTTTTTTATAAGTTTAATGTCCCATCAATTTGTTGATCTGCAAGCATATCCACCATGTTGACATGTCTAACTCTATCGAAAGCCTTTGTGTAGTCAATAAAGCAAAGGTGTCTATCCTTGTTTACTTCTATAGCACGTTCAATAACTGTTCGCAGCATGTACACAGCATTTACTGTACCCTTTCTTTCTACAAACCCACATTGTTCTTCCCCTATTTCAGGTTGTATTTTCTTTCTTCACTCTTTGTATGATAATTCGTAGCAAAATCTGTGTGATGTGACTTATTATACTAATATTCCTATGTTGATCACATTCCAAGGCTCCTGATTTCATTGGGATTGCAATAAATAAAGAGTTACATAATTCAGGCTTATGGGAATGTCCCGAATGCTGTGATATCGGTTCTTAAATCAATCAATCAATCAATCAATCAATCAATTACATAATTCAGAAGGTATATCTCCCGTATCATATAATGTGTTCAGCAGTTTCGTGACTTGATCTACTCCTTATTCTGCTAAAGCTTTAATAATTTCTGTTGTGATGTTATCTGCACCGGGGGCCTTGCCAGCTTTCATATGTTTAAGAACATTTCGAACCTCCATCTTCAAAATTTGCGGTCCTTCATTCTATTACTCTATGTTATCATCATACAGGTTTTTCACATCATCTGACCGTGCATGTAGAATCTGATCTTTTTCTATTATGATTTTGCCATCTTTAGTTTTTAGCCAGCCTGCTAATGTACTTGTTCTTTTATTAGTAAGTTCCTGAATTCTTGTGTGCACTAATTTGGTATTTTGACCGTTGTGTTGTTTTTCAATTTCTATGTAATTTTTCTCAAGCCATGCTTCTTTTGTCTCCTTACATAATATTCTGACTTGTCTGTGAATTTCTTCATATTTGGCAGAATTATTTTTGTTGAGTCTTCTTATTTCCATTAGTTGTACCCACCTTCTTTAATTTTGGAATAGTTGTTTCTGCAGCCAAACTGATTGAATTCTTCAACATTTCCCATTGATCACCCACATCCTGGAATATGATCTCTAGATCAGACAAGGCATCAAATCTGTTTTGTACTTCTGTGTTCAATTTGTTTTGTATTTCCTTGTCATGACTCAATGTGCACAAATCATATTTAGTGTTTCCTGTTATATACTTCACTTTCTTTAACTTTATCCTCAGTGTTCCTGTAAGTAATCTGTGGTCATTATAACAATCATCACTGGGTGAACTATATTTGCTATTGTTAACTCATTTATAAATCTTCTGCTAATCAGAATGTAATCAATCTGGTTTCTAGTCCTGCTATCAGGACTCCTCCATGTCCATAATCTTCTAGGGTGTTGCTTAAACCAGGTGTTTCCTACAATCATTTTATGCTCTTGTGCCCACTCTACAAGTCTGTATCCTCTTTCATTTCTATCTCCTAAACCATAGTTTCCTATTGTGTATCTATCATCTTTATTTCCTACTGTTGCATTGAAGTCCCCTAGTATGATGTTTATTTCTGAATTTTTACATTTCTTTAAAGCAGACTCTATGTCATTATAAAATTCCGCTACACTATCTTCACTGGATTCTCCTGTTGGGGCATATACTTGAATAAAATTTGACATCACTTTTGTTATACATTATATCATGGTTATTTCCACGCTGTCTCATCACTATTGGTATAAATTATCTCATGGTTATTTGTACTCTGTTAGAGAAGAAATGCAGAATGTCAGACGGGCCTGCGTGCCCAATTCTTAACCCTTTGAAAATAAAGATTGTTCGTTCGTTTTGTCACATCACGTTTAGCATGCATTATATCATGGGTATTTCCACGCTGTCACATCACTTTTAGCATACATTATATCATGGCTATTTCCACGCTGTCCACGTCACTTTTGGTATATGTTATGTCATGACTATTTCCACGCTGTCCACGTCACTTTTGGTATATGTTATGTCATGACTATTTCCATGCTGTCACATCACTTTTAGCATATATTATATCATGGTGATTTCCACGCTGTCACGTCATATTTCCACACTGTTACGTCATATTTCTTCTTTATCTCTCCTTGTATTCCTCATTTAGACATAAGCCCACTATCCCCAAGCCGCCCTATCGATGGCTCTCCATGCAGCTCTATCCATGCCCTTCACATATTATTAATTACTGTATCTACTTCTTTTCTCTTTCGTTTTTGAGTCTTCCGCTATTTTTCTCTGCCTTGTGTTTAGTTATACTGTTCTCAGGTTCTCTCCGTGTAAGCCCTCTCCAGCGCCTTCGTCTTTCCCTCACCTCCTGATTCACTTACATGTGTCTAGTTATCTTCATGAGCTCCACGTTGGTGATTATATCATACCACTGCATACTGTCTACTTGTCGCAGATGCCACATAACGGCACACGCGCCACCAAATATAAAGAAGAGACCTTACTGGATTTTCCCAGACAGTCACAAAACTGGACGACAAATATTAGAAACCAAGGGAATAAAAACAACGTCATTGGACGGCAACGGGAGACGCTGTGAATTCGTGGATTCGAAAGGATGTGTTTATAAAAGGCTCCGTGTGAAGGTGACATCTGGAGGCGGTGATTTCGTGATGAGGCAGCTAGGAGTCCGGAGGGGAATTTGTTGAAGACAACATAAACGGTAGAAAGACCGGGTGTGGATACCTAGACTTTTATTCAAGCGTTTGAACTGAGGATTCGGATGATTAGGCCTCAAGGGCAGCGAGCTGGACTTGGAGCTCGTATGTAGATGTTATGTAAGTGAACGCCGATCCTGCGTATAGGGATCAGCTCACGTTTCTACAAGAGTTATATCCTTGTGTCCTGCGGCGGAATAAACGTCTTAAATCGTCTGCTCGACTTGAGTCTGCCATATGGTCATGATCCTGTTCACGTAAGGTAGAACATGTTTTGTTGTTCTGATCTGTTTTTGACGAATTCAATTTGAGTTGCTTTGAGTGTCCGGTCCCGTTGAAATTGGAGGACAGGCACTTTGAGACACGTGGGGGTCGTTACCGGACTGTTTGTTTGTCAACACGGGATCCCCGCCAGTTTCCATAGCTGAACATAAAATAAATTACGCACCAGCGGCACATTCCACACCGTGATACACAGAAAGAAAGAAAGAGCACATGAAAATCCGCGTCACCAAAATGCCGGAATAACAGCCAGAATAAATGAAGTGAAAGAGCATTTTGTGATAAAGTAATAATAACAAGTGAACTTAAAACGTCATTGGAGGACAGCACTTTGAGACAGCAGACATCCATTAGTGGAAGTGTGTGATGTACGTGTAATAGCTACAGTCGTTCTCCGTGTATATGTCATACTGACAGTATGATTTACTGTTAGAATTGAATATTCTATTTGTTTGTTCATCCACACATGTCCTAGTCATATAAAAAATACTCCTGCCTTTTTGTATTCTCATTTAGATTTAATAATGTGTTCCCTCATCTATGACTACAATGCTGTCTAGACAGGTGTATGATTGCGTATCTTAAAGTTAGGTTTTACCAAGGGATATCGGGTCAGCACTTGCTTGATTTATTCTCCTTATCTGTGTATCTTATCCATCTGCTGAGGATGGAGACGGAGCGCTTATGGGAATGCCCCGAATGCTGTCATGTCGGTTCCTAAATCAATCAATCAATCAATCAATCAGTCCTTATCTGTGTCTTTCTATTATGTATTTAAAACGTGTCTGTTTATAACAGCCCAGTCAGTGTGTATAGTTTATCTTGCATCTGATTCCGTGGGTGACAGAAGTGCAATGTAATCAGAGAAGTCCAGGTTGTCGAGCTGTTTTGTTAGAGAAACCTATCAAATTCTATTTGTTGTTGCTATCTCCATTATCCACATCACACTTAACGTACATTATATGATCGTCGCCACCCACGCTGCACGTCACATTTAGCGTACATTATTTGATCGTCGCCACCCACGCTGCACGTCACATTTAGCGTACATTATATGATCGTCGCCACCCACGCTGCACGTCACATTTAGCGTACATTATTTGATCGTCGCCACCCACGCTGCACGTCACATTTAGCGTACATTATATGATCGTCGCCACCCACGCTGCACGTCACATTTAGCGTACATTATATGATCGTCGCTACCTGCACTATTTATCACATTTGTCATACACTGTAGTATCGTTGGTGTTATCATTGTTGTTAGTGCCCTTCTTACCAGAACAGTACAGTTGTCTGGAGACTGTTGTAGTAGATTGTCCTTTACCCTCTGAAATAGCAGGAGATTTGAGGAGAAGATTGTCGATGGCTTCTTGTTGAATAGTATTTGTGTACTTTCTAGATTTTTGAATTGTATTAAGTTAGTAGTTTTGCTTTGCTCCTATACTTCTATTCCACTGTTGTTGAACTGACGGTGTCCCAAAAATTGAATATATGGACTGATGCCACCAATTATCAATTCTAATAGATGTCTTCAGGGTTAGTCGGAATCCCAGGCAACTTACTACTGAAGCCACATGACAGTGCATTTTGTGCTGAGTATACTTGATGTTATTTGTGACACATAACTTCATTTTCTGGTGTTCAAAGTCGTCCACGATGTTGTTGGTTGCCGTGTTGTCGACATTGTTTCTTATTAAGGTCATAATGCCTTTACATCCACGTCATTCAGATGAATGCTGAGTACACCATCGAATGTGTATTTCATTCCACAGAAGGACAGTATTGTGCAGGAGATCTATAGGCACACGATGTCAATGCAGCAAATTAACAGGCTATGTTGTCCTTTCTTAACTTCTGCAGTATTTAGCTGGAAAATGTCGATCTTCTTGTTCTGTCATGTATCTTCATTTGGAGCAGAGACTTTCAGCCAACTCAAACCAAGCCTTCTGTGCTAGGAAGATTGGACGAGAAGGCACCATCTATCTATAATTATCTATGTATGTGTTTTCAACTAATTCTTCCTATTTCCCGCCTATCTCTATTGTTAGTAAATTGTTGACCAGTCTTAAATATGTCGATTGTTGTTTATAATAGTGACTAATTTCCCCTGGTCTCTAGGTAGTGAGATCGGACGCTCGTGTGTACTGTTGTGCACGTAAAACATCCCTTGGCAATTGGAAATCTAAAAAAGTAGCCTAACGGTTGCCCAGGCAAAATTTGGAGTTAAAAATCAACCCAAAGTATTTCAGGATCCTCGCCAGTGATACGGAGTTCGTGCACTGAACTGAGATTCTCCGGACTCAGGCTTGAGTTAGGAGTTGAACGGAGCACTTATGTGTTACACCCATGTACCAAAGTCCAAAGAGAGAAACCTGGACCAATGCAGCAGTCTTTGCCCAGGATGTCTATGAAGGTTTCCACTCAGGCACTGAAACCGTTGCTGCAGCGATTGATCTTGAGGACGCATACAACAGAGTACCACTGGATTTTTTAATGTTTCAGCTTCTCGAACTAAACGTAAGTCCATTCCTCCTTAGTTGGATCGCTGCAGCCCTCTTCCAACGGAAAGTAGTTTTTAGATGTGGCAGTTGGACTTCGGAACCAACAACAATATATCCTGGCCTACCACAGGGATCACCATTATCTCCGGTACTGTTCAACGCCTACACAGTAAGAATCACCAGTGAGCAGATCACTGGACCTGGCAGGACATTGTCATATGCCGATGATGTTTTAGTGTATCGTCAGGGTAAGGATAGAGAGGAGGTTGCTATGGAACTACAAACCGAACTCAATCGCATAAGTACGTGGTGTGATGAAGCCGGGGCAATGGTCAACCCAACAAAGGCAACAGTGACTTGGTTCTCGTTGAATAATCATATTGTCAACACTCCAACACCAACTGTAATGATGTGTTCAGAGACGGTGGAAAGAACGCAGGCAATGAATTACCTGGGGATACGGTTTGATCGAAGCCTTGCTTATAATGTGCACATAGACCAGGTGATAACAAAGGCCAAGCGGGGTTTGGCAGCGATGCGGGTGATGGCGGCAGCAAACTGTGAGCAGCGCCATCTATGTATTCTGTACGAGGGGTTGGTCATGTCTATTTTGGAGTATGCAATGGCAATCCTGACTCTCAGCCATAAGCAGATAGAAAGGATGGAAAGGATACAGAATGAAGCTATGCGCATTATTCTTGGATGTACAAGAGATACAGCATGCAGGGCGATGCGCTACCTTCTTGATTTTCCAACCATTGAAGAGAGAATACAAGGTTGCAGGGCACGCGCCTACCTCAGAATTAACGCAAACACACAACATCCACTGCATAGTGAAATTAGGAAGGTGAAGGGCAGCAGGTTAAAAAGAGGACGGTCGTGGATGGGTCAAGCCGAAGACATTCTTCAACAGGTGTGTTCACTTGAGGACTTAGAACCTGGCGAGGAGTGGGTGCAAGTGCCAACAGACTTCTGCACATCCTTTTCAGTTTGCATCCAACTAGATAGAAAATGCAGACAAGAAAATCCGGCTGCTATTGAGGCTGAAGTACAAGCGTTGATTTTCGAGAATTCGCTAGACGGTGACGCGGTCATCTACACAGATGGGTCGGTCGTCCGACATGTGAGAAGCTCATGGGCCTTTACAGCTCGGGCCGGAGGGAGAATTGTGAAGGAGGACTCTGGTGCTTTCACTGAAACCACAACTAGCCTGACCATGGAAGTCATGGCAGTAAGTAAAGCAATAACATGGCTCGAGACACAGACATTCACTAGGGCTTGTTTCCTTAGCGACTCAATGAACATGATCAAGAGGATAGAGGAGGGGTCGATCCGAAGAGAATGGTTGCTGCCTTTGGAGCGGTCTCGACTGGCAAAGATTAGTTTCATCTTCGTGCCAGGGCATGCGGGAGTACAAGGAAATGAGCGGGCTGACAAGCTCGCAGGTGAGGTTACTGTGGAGGGCGGACGCGCCATGGACCAGGCCGACATTCTGAATGCTCTACGAGAAGTAAGACTTTTGCGAGAACCAAGTAATGACTGTGAATCTACAACAATGGCCAGACTGCGAGAGCAGCAAATTAAAAGAGGGGTGGCCAAACAAGAACACTACGCAGGAAGCCAAAGAAGATTTATAAACCAACACAGAACTGGCGTCGTGAGCCGCTACACGTTGCGGGATTTGCTGAGGAGGGGATCCGAGCACTTATGGACTGAATGGTTCGATGTACAATGAGGATGATCTGTCGACTAACTAACTAACTAACCCATGTACCGTGATGTTGATACGTCGATTAAACTAAACTAATAGTGACTCAAAACTTTAGAAGAAGTCTATGAGTTTAATACACCCGCTTATCCAGAGCAGCAATCATCACGAGCAGCCATAAGTGTTCGGTAACCCTAATATATATAAATACATTGAACATTAAACTTCCTACTTCCTGTCTTTAATAACTCAAAATCTAAACTACAAATATTTTACAAGACATAGTAACTTGACATGTGACACATACATAGATTAAATCACACATGTTGGGTTATAAAGCAGAGTATAATATTTTAAACATATATAAAGCGGACATACATAAAAATAATTTGCACCAGTAGTTCCCAAGGTTTTCAAGCAGAGAGCCATATCTGCTATTTTCGGTAATTAAGCAGGCCACAACGTCTGATAGAAAATGTCTGAAATCACGCCTGTTCAGCGCCTTAATTCAAATTTTGTTCACCCATCTCAAAACTACATCCATGACATGTTTCGGATTTAATGTCTTTCCACATAGAGCTTCTTGGTGAATGATACAATGATATTTTAATATAGTGCGGCCAAGAAACTGTTTCAATAATGCTAGACCTCCAGACTATCTACCCGTCAAAGCTGGAGCATCGTCGGTGCATACACGTAAAATTTGGTCCATTCTATGTTGTTTTTCTCTACACACGACTTCAATGTTTCAAACAGATCAGTCCCTTTGGTAGTTGCATGCATCGATTCAACTCCATCAATGACTTCAAAATTATCGTTTATTGCTCAAACAAAAACTGCGACCTGAGCTGTGTTAGAAATGTCAGTATATTCATCCATTGCCAATGGGAAAAAAATTACAATTTTTGATATGTGCTTGACGATGACCATCGTTGGCTAACTCTTCAACTCGCTTGGATATAGTATTATTAGACAAAAGAATCTGATCAAATTTTGTTTCACACTTTTTATCGCTAGGCATTCTAGCAGCAATTTTAAGGGAAGATGTTATTATTTCTTCTGCATCGGTGAATGGCTTATTTTATTTTATTTTATGTTTTGTTTTTGCGAGCCAAAGAGCGATTTCGTACACCTCAACAACAGCACTCTTACTCTGTTCTTGGTAAAAAAAAAAAAAAAAAAAATGACTGCTTCTTGGTCATAGAACTATCTTGTTTAGCTATGCAATCTTTTCTTAACTCCGAATTTATCGGATATTGAGCATTTATAAATGAATGTGTGGTCGTGAAGTTTCGTTCCAGAATACATTTTTTGTAACGGAAACACAAAATCCACAGATTAAGAAAAACTGGTTTACCAATTGGGCCAGGCATAAACATACATTTCTCCGTCCAATCTTCGTTGAATTCACGACAAGCAACGTCTTCACATTTTCGCTTTTTACCATTGTTTGATGTTAGATTTGCCACACTCATGTTTGTCGGCTTACCGTTAAGGTACATTTTTATTTGGAAAAATCTAATTTCAACACAATACTACCAACTCTGCTAAACAGTTGTAACAGACGACAACATGGCGCCTTACGCACTCTGATTGGTCGATAAGGCTGGGATATTCGAACTTCATAACGTTTCGTTGCTAACTGAACAGGAGCATTCGATAATATCTGAGAATAACAACCACGAGCAGAGTAAATTATCGCACGCTGACGGGGCGCTCCTAATGTATTTTTGAAATTATTAAAATGTATTATATTAAATAACGAGGCCTCACGTGCCACTTTATGACAGCTGGCGGGCCACAAGTGGCTCGCGGGCCGTGGTTTGGGAACCTCTGATTTAAACACAAACTATACAATAAATATCAGACACTGAATATGTGACATTAATGTAAAATTAACAGTGACTGTCCACCCTATTAATGAATAAAAAGTTCAATTATTCTTGATTAATGGTGGAGACTTGACATAATTAATCACTTGATTTATTCTTGTTATGATGGAGAATGGGGGAAAATCCTCAGACAGATAACAGAAATTGTGTAGCTGAACACGACAGTTATATCAAGAGGATATCTACTGAACCTCACAAAGTGATGGCACTGAGTCCTATGAGAATTTATGCTTCAAGTCAATCGTGAAATATGACTTATTCATAGATGTAGATTTTAACACACGACTTTACTGCTTTTTTCTATCAAACATGTGTTGTCTGACATTTCTGAAATAATCTTGATATCACCAGGATATGCTTTTGACAACCATGGACCGTCTGACAATTCTTGACAGTCTCATAGCATGGGTGTCCTGACAATTCTTGAATATGTGGCATATACCACAGGGCCCCAACACACAGAATACAATTATCTTGCTGATGAAATCTCCAGCCTAGACAACGTTTGGTCTTGTTGATGTGCCATTTTCATAACACTTATAAAATTTATTGGCTTGTTTTTCCTGTCGCCACCCTACATGTCAGGCTTGGCAAACTTTCAACTCATTCTCCTTCACAATCCAATCTATGCTGTCTAGCGAATTCGATGTTTTTGATGATGGGAAGGTTAAGCTGAGTTGTCTCCATTGTCTTCCCTTTTATCCTGGCCTTGTTTCTTATTTTTAAGGCTCTGTTAAATGGTTGTATTCTCCTTCTTCGTTTCTTCATCTTTAAATACCACAGGTTCCAATATTTCCTCATAATAGTTTTCTATTATGATTGTAAAACATCACTTTGCGGTCCCTGTTAGTTGTGAATGAAAGCTCATCTGGCGCATATTAGCGACCCTTCCAGACAAACTCTAGGTGAAGACCTTAAGCGAACCGCCCTGTTCGTCAATAATGCCAGAAAAGACGCTCAGCAAACGTTGATCGACAACGATGAAGAAGCAGAAAAAGAAGCTTTCGAAACAAACAAGTAGACTTTTAATGATGACCTTAGACGCAAATGATGTGCCCAGTGCTAAAATATAACTGTCTGCTCACATAAAATAGATATGTTGTGTCGCGCTGATCTCTTCTCTTTCTATAAAGAAATAATATTAGAGATCAAAGATGGACCAGTAAAACGGGCTGCATGGTATGATATAATATTAACGAAAAATGTTATGCAGATGACAGAGAATTGATGGCTGGAATCACAAAAGATATCCAACAACCTTTGGACATAGAAGTAATTTAAAGCGCAAAAAGGGACTTTCCTTGAATATCAAGAAATCAGAAACAATGGTTAAATCACAGGAAAGGATAGCTGCAACATATGATATTGCAGGACAAGGACAAAAGCTTAGCCAAGTACGTAAATACATTCGTATATGTATGGGAAATCATAACATCAGCGGGAAAATGAGTGACATAATTTAAAGACAGAATATGACAGTTTACCATGTCCCTTAAAGAAAGCAAAGAAAAATTACCCCATATATACAACAATTACCTTCGGATTAATATGCCTGCGAGGGTAAACCCAGCACTATCATTCTGTGCCAGTGATGAACCGCAACTATAACTTCTTGAAGTTGAACGGGTTAGGGGTAATGGTGAAATCGAAATCGAACATTGTGACCAACTAAGTATGTCGTCGTATGAAGAAGGATGGCATGAGACTGGCTGCTTCATCCAATAGAAAGCTTAAGCTTCAAAATCCATCAAATATAAGCGAGAGAAACAAGTGTTGTATCAAGTCAGTTGACTTGTTTTGTACACCAAATGAAAGCCAGAACGACAAAGCCTGCTGAGACAAAGAACACTGTTAAACAAACAAGAGCGGGGAAAATAGGTTCCCAATATTAGGTTATCAACACGCATAAATACAGATGTTTAATTTGCACGCCACCAGATGGAAAATGTCTAGGTAAGAATGGGTTGCAGCGTAGGATGACGATCGTGGCACGAGTTATCTCGAGGCACAGTGATAATCTTGTAAAACGATAGTCTTACAGATATGTCACTGGTTCATCACATTTCCCCAAAACCAAACAACTAGACTATAATGATAGGGAATAAAACAGTTATATGTAGTGCCTGCGAAAAGGTGAGATAGATTAAACACTGACACGGTGTATATACCTGTCACCAACTGGCTGGGGTTAGATCCCAGATGGGCAACCACTCAGCCAAAATCATTTTCTTCTACTGGTGTTTAGTTCTGGATGCAGTTTAAGATCCCCTAACTCTGTCAGAAGGGCCTAGTTACCACCCAGATCCCAGAGAGAAAACGTGGAACTAATGTCTTTTATGCTGATTTAAGACACTGTCCCTGATACTCAAGAAAACAGCCAAGAAGTGGCTCGTTGAAGATAGAATATATCTATATAGTTTTGGCTGTACTTGGTATCACCAGAAGTGAGAAAGGAGGAGTTAAGACATGCAACGTAATCTGGTTACTTATGACTGCATAGGCAAGATACCTCCCGGACATAGATTCCCACTTCTGGATAATATGTGCGAACCCCCACTAAATGATACAATAATGTGTGTACTTGATTAAGCTACACAAACATTTATAAACATTTAGAATTATACGGACAAATTGAGTTTTAAAATACAACAACTGTGTTTATTATTGTTATTGATGATCATATGATGATGATGATTATATTATGGTATACGTAACTCATCTGGCTGAAAAGCTCAGAAGCACATAGGTCCTGCTTCCCCCAGTGAGACGCAGTTCACTGTCAGATTGAAGGAGTCCAAATTGGTCCCTCACAAGGCTAAGTCACTTCCTGATATGGGTTGTTGACTGTCCATTGCTCCTACGAGATCTGGAATGAAACGAACGGAGATGGGTAGTATCTACGTCTACACATCTCAAACACATATGTCTATACATTCATATAAACATACATTCAAGTCATAATATATGATGGTATGATGATAGATGATGGCATGTTACATAAACATATATCAGTTCTAAATAAATAAATATATATGTATATATTAATAAAACTATTTAGAACATCTATAGCTCAAAACATACATATTCATATACATTTGTGTAATGGAGTGTTTCCCATATAAGTTCACCTCACTTACTCTTTCCCTTTCTGATTCATTCATACTGTCTTGTCGGAAGGGCTGGTCGCACAGTCCTGTCGAACATTAAATGCCTTCCCTGAATCTGTCTGGGATATTGAATGTCCTAAGTCATGTCTGTCCTCATGCAGACATCATGCAGACAAGGTGAACTGGTGCCATTCCTCAAACCAAGTGGTTTCACCACAATCTTGGTAGGCACTCAAAGTGTTGGTCCAAATAATCAACGTTAATTTGGACGCTATCAAGAGACTGGGAGCTCTCAGGAATTTCTCCTAAGTAGTCAGTCTCCCCAATGTTTAACATCATACAGGATGAATCTAAATGTATCTCCTGTACATGCATAAGCCACACGCTCATGTAGCTTGGATAATGGATTTCTCCAAATTATCACATACAACAAATCAGACAACCAAGTGGTGAATGAAAGAAGAAAATAGTTCTCAGTGAAATCGTAAAGCTAGAACTGGAACATTAAGTACAAAGAAAATCCACCAGTGTAAAGTTTGGGAGAATATGCAGAACACGAAACTACACAAGCCTTCAGACTAGCAGACAACTAATCAGAGTAATGGTCTTACCTGGGTTATAGCTAGGAAATCCTGTCATACGACTTCGTACAGAAGTCCAACAGAACGAAATGTTAATATTTCTCCAGTAGGTATCCTAAGAATGCTATTGTGAATTTGCGTCTGAAGTCTTGCTGGCCATGCATGTCGTTTTATTCTAATCAATTCCTGGCTAGTTTCCAGGTTGGCTAATTAATATTCCCCTTTTCATTAACTCCGCCTATTTTTCCATGTAAGATGATTTACCTAGATGGATTAAGTGCCAAATTCTTTTCACCCCTCCTCCTTTCCTGTGAAGGGTAGTTTCATCTGTCAATCAAATTGACCGATGCCCCCCACGCCTGAAACAATGAAACCTGCTTTGGCGGCAATGCAGTTGCGTCATTACATTCCAATAGGCTGGTAACACCAGCCTTCCCGGTTGCTGGCATGAATGTGTCAGCCATGTGTTTCTACTTTGCCCCGTAGTATTGCGGAGAGGTGTTAAGCATCTGGTCCTAATTGCTCCTTTGTGGTGGCAATTACAGACGTCCCGGCTCCACAAAGTCTGGACTTTTAGATAGGTGTTAGGCCTGCATTAAATTGCCGTCTTTGGATCACACGGGGTTCTATTGAACTAAGGTGTTAGGTGTCTATTCCCACCGCAGGCTTGTAAACTAACACGTCAATCTCAACTGACTGGCTCCGCGATGTATCAACGCCGTCGGCCCCAGCCTAGATTTCACACTTTGTCTTTCTCGTCCCTTGTACTGAAAACAATGAGTTTTCAACCTTTGATAGCTCCCGCCCCGACAGGTGCCGTGGTGTCTGGGTTTTAACTTTGATCTGGACATCAAAGCTTTCTCAGACCTAGCATTACAGAAATGATGGGGCGTGCGTGGTCAAAATGTATTTTCCTCTTGTTTTCAAGTTTATTGCATTTCTATCATTTTCTGGTGGACGTTTATGCTTTTAGAGAATGATAGAAAAATAATGTGGGCTCTTTAACTCCTTTTTAACTTGGGTCATTCGGATGCTGCCGGGGCTGTCCCGCCACATAGCTCTCCAATTTAAGTAGGTTCATTAATGAAGCCTATAACAGAGCCTCGGCAGCATTCAAGAATGTATCTAAGTTCTCTCCGTTCTCCAACTGCCTCCAAGTCTGGGTTCCCAATATTCTTTGTGGCAGTGGGATGTTCTATGAGTCAAAAGAAATATCCCATGTCCATTCTCCCAGGATAAATCTTGCAAATCTTTGCTCCTGGTGTTGTG
Organism: Cepaea hortensis; assembly: GCA_963921405.1. NCBI lineage: Eukaryota > Metazoa > Mollusca > Gastropoda > Stylommatophora > Helicidae > Cepaea > Cepaea hortensis. The sequence goes on along the minus strand of OY992880.1, from coordinate 81,934,837 downwards.
TCGGATTTCCGGGCTATTGCTCGGTAATGTCCTGTCCTCTGGAGGTTTTACTTTTTCCCAGCCGGGAAATTGCAAAATGTATAACAAGATTCTCCTGCGCCGCAGAGAGACTGCTATTGTCCACTCAATTTCTGGCCCTTGTCCTATAAGCAGAGGAAGTGCCATCAGTGTTTTCTTAAAAGAATTGGTCGCAGTACTGTTGCTCCATTTTCTTTCCCTCCGCCGGCCAAAGATCATAATAAACTCCTTTAATCTCCTCCTTTTGGCAGGAAATTTGCTAAACATCATAATTTTATGATGTGCATTCAACTCGTACTTGCCTCTTTCTTGGTAGGATGTCAGTTTACTACCTCTTGATTTAAGAGTTTTCTTCCTTCGATAATTATTTATCCAGGTGCGTTCCTCTTCAACAGAGTTCCATTTTGAATCTGTGTTTGAAAGTATAAGGCTAGTAGAAGTTGTCCAGCTTTGAGAAATCATGTTGTTCCCCAAGAACTGTGAATTTGTATCACTCCTTGTAGAAGTATACATAAACAGCTGTTCTCCCCATCCAACATTGGTTGAAGTGAAAGGTAAACAAGGTCCTGAGTGTTGAGTATACCAACCGCTCCGGTTTTGTTCCGCTGCAGAGTCCATCATTTGTGATCCCCTGTTAGCTTCAGCTGTGTTGATGATAGGCATTACCTTCATCCTGTCCAAAGAAGTATTTTCTTCTTTGTTGTTAGCAGACATGTTTATCGTCCCTGAATCAGAGTCCGTGGTATAACCTACATGAATGCTTTGTGTATCTTGAGTTTCCTTTTCGAAAGACTCCAAGATACTGACATCGTAAGAATTCTCCGTGTCTTGTTTGTCCTCCATGGCTGGGCTCTCTTGTGCCAAGTCCAATTGTGGTATTCTCTCCCTGGTCTGGTTTTCTTGTGCCAAATCCAATAGAAGTGAATGTTGTGGGATGTCATTTTCAATGTCATCTCCCACCTGAGATAAGTAATTCAAACTGGTAATTATTTCATCTTGTGTGGCCACACAGAAAGAAACACTGGAATCCTGTTTTACATCAATTCCGGTCTCAGTTGAATTCATTTCCACTCCTAGTTCCTCTGAACTGAAGGGAATAAAAGAGTCGGGTAAGGTCTCGCCTTCGATCTCTTTAATAGTTTTCCTCAGGTCCTCCTCCTCCTGGATTTTTCTCCTTTGGGAAGTCTTAGGAAGCTCCTGAGATTGCTGGGTTGCCAAGCCAGCTAATCCGCTTTCATTGCGGTGTAAACATTTATCACGTTTGTGACTGTTTACCGAACGCTTGGTACATTTATTCCTATTCCGTTTATTTTTAATATTTTTAGGAATAGGCGAGGGAAGCATCTGCCTTTCTGTGCGCAAGTTTTTGTTTTTCTGAGCCATGGGGATTTGCGAAGGAATGCATGCCTCTTCTTTGTGACGGTCAGCTTCCCCGCTTTCTATCAGAGTTTCGGCTTGAGTGATTGGCTTTTCCTCAATCGAGCTGGTAGATTCCTCCACGTTCAGTATTTCAATTTGCTTCTTCTTCATCTCATCTTCTTCAGCTTTGTGACGCATATCTGCTTCTAATTCTGCAACTCTTTTCATCATCTGCTCATCTTCTTTGTCCCACCAATCCATTTCTTCTCTAATAAATAGTTCTAGCTTCTCTCCTACTAAGCCGAGCCTTATGCCCCATCCTCTAGCGGACTCTAAGAAATCTGTGCGTGCATCCATGATCTCTTCTCAGCTTAAACTCAGGTAAGTAATTATATTATTACCCTACAGAGAGCTAGTCAGATTTATGCTAGAGCAGGATAGTGACAAGAGGAACAGACACTGCTATGAGAATGATAGTAGTGAATTAGAGTGAGAAAGTTGATGCAAAGCAGTCCGTCATACACTGAATTAACTAAGAATTATCAAATTATTCATGATTAAATCAAATGATAAAGCATGTAATCAAAAAATCATCAAGTAAATCATCAATAAACTAATTAATATCACTAATTAATGTGATTATTAATTCTACAGTGGTGAATGATGTAAATTAACTCATATGATATTATCCATTATTAACTTTTTAACAAGTTATTTAAATTCTACAGACTTCCCTAGAAACAAATTCCTAAGTTAATACTTAGCAAATGTAATGGGTGAAGAATGAAAGAATGGTTTATGAAAATCAATAGTCTAGAATTTATTCTCTGATTCTATCATGGATGAGAAGTCCTGATGTGTCAAAATCTTGCCTACAATCAAGCAAGCTATTACATTAGAAATAAATTATAACTAACTAATGCTGCTAAGAATGTAAGTGAGAATTACCTAGGTTCTATCCATGGGCAAGACCAGAATAATACCAGACTAACAGATTTGAAATAGGTTCGTTCCTTGCGAGCGAACCAAGTTTTCTAGGGTTTACTCCCGTATTCTATAGCGGGCGAGCAGACCAATAGGCTCTAGGGTTTACTCCCGGATTCTATAGCGGACGAGCCGTCCCAATATGTCACCAACTGGCTGGGGTTAGATCCCAGATGGGCAACCACTCAGCCAAAATCATTTTCTTCTACTGGTGTTTAGTTCTGGATGCAGTTTAAGATCCCCTAACTCTGTCAGAAGGGCCTAGTTACCACCCAGATCCCAGAGAGAAAACGTGGAACTAATGTCTTTTATGCTGATTTAAGACACTGTCCCTGATACTCAAGAAAACAGCCAAGAAGTGGCTCGTTGAAGATAGAATATATCTATATAGTTTTGGCTGTACTTGGTATCACCAGAAGTGAGAAAGGAGGAGTTAAGACATGCAACGTAATCTGGTTACTTATGACTGCATAGGCAAGATACCTCCCGGACATAGATTCCCACTTCTGGATAATATGTGCGAACCCCCACTAAATGATACAATAATGTGTGTACTTGATTAAGCTACACAAACATTTATAAACATTTAGAATTATACGGACAAATTGAGTTTTAAAATACAACAACTGTGTTTATTATTGTTATTGATGATCATATGATGATGATGATTATATTATGGTATACGTAACTCATCTGGCTGAAAAGCTCAGAAGCACATAGGTCCTGCTTCCCCCAGTGAGACGCAGTTCACTGTCAGATTGAAGGAGTCCAAATTGGTCCCTCACAAGGCTAAGTCACTTCCTGATATGGGTTGTTGACTGTCCATTGCTCCTACGAGATCTGGAATGAAACGAACGGAGATGGGTAGTATCTACGTCTACACATCTCAAACACATATGTCTATACATTCATATAAACATACATTCAAGTCATAATATATGATGGTATGATGATAGATGATGGCATGTTACATAAACATATATCAGTTCTAAATAAATAAATATATATGTATATATTAATAAAACTATTTAGAACATCTATAGCTCAAAACATACATATTCATATACATTTGTGTAATGGAGTGTTTCCCATATAAGTTCACCTCACTTACTCTTTCCCTTTCTGATTCATTCATACTGTCTTGTCGGAAGGGCTGGTCGCACAGTCCTGTCGAACATTAAATGCCTTCCCTGAATCTGTCTGGGATATTGAATGTCCTAAGTCATGTCTGTCCTCATGCAGACATCATGCAGACAAGGTGAACTGGTGCCATTCCTCAAACCAAGTGGTTTCACCACAATCTTGGTAGGCACTCAAAGTGTTGGTCCAAATAATCAACGTTAATTTGGACGCTATCAAGAGACTGGGAGCTCTCAGGAATTTCTCCTAAGTAGTCAGTCTCCCCAATGTTTAACATCATACAGGATGAATCTAAATGTATCTCCTGTACATGCATAAGCCACACGCTCATGTAGCTTGGATAATGGATTTCTCCAAATTATCACATACAACAAATCAGACAACCAAGTGGTGAATGAAAGAAGAAAATAGTTCTCAGTGAAATCGTAAAGCTAGAACTGGAACATTAAGTACAAAGAAAATCCACCAGTGTAAAGTTTGGGAGAATATGCAGAACACGAAACTACACAAGCCTTCAGACTAGCAGACAACTAATCAGAGTAATGGTCTTACCTGGGTTATAGCTAGGAAATCCTGTCATACGACTTCGTACAGAAGTCCAACAGAACGAAATGTTAATATTTCTCCAGTAGGTATCCTAAGAATGCTATTGTGAATTTGCGTCTGAAGTCTTGCTGGCCATGCATGTCGTTTTATTCTAATCAATTCCTGGCTAGTTTCCAGGTTGGCTAATTAATATTCCCCTTTTCATTAACTCCGCCTATTTTTCCATGTAAGATGATTTACCTAGATGGATTAAGTGCCAAATTCTTTTCACCCCTCCTCCTTTCCTGTGAAGGGTAGTTTCATCTGTCAATCAAATTGACCGATGCCCCCCACGCCTGAAACAATGAAACCTGCTTTGGCGGCAATGCAGTTGCGTCATTACATTCCAATAGGCTGGTAACACCAGCCTTCCCGGTTGCTGGCATGAATGTGTCAGCCATGTGTTTCTACTTTGCCCCGTAGTATTGCGGAGAGGTGTTAAGCATCTGGTCCTAATTGCTCCTTTGTGGTGGCAATTACAGACGTCCCGGCTCCACAAAGTCTGGACTTTTAGATAGGTGTTAGGCCTGCATTAAATTGCCGTCTTTGGATCACACGGGGTTCTATTGAACTAAGGTGTTAGGTGTCTATTCCCACCGCAGGCTTGTAAACTAACACGTCAATCTCAACTGACTGGCTCCGCGATGTATCAACGCCGTCGGCCCCAGCCTAGATTTCACACTTTGTCTTTCTCGTCCCTTGTACTGAAAACAATGAGTTTTCAACCTTTGATAGCTCCCGCCCCGACAGGTGCCGTGGTGTCTGGGTTTTAACTTTGATCTGGACATCAAAGCTTTCTCAGACCTAGCATTACAGAAATGATGGGGCGTGCGTGGTCAAAATGTATTTTCCTCTTGTTTTCAAGTTTATTGCATTTCTATCATTTTCTGGTGGACGTTTATGCTTTTAGAGAATGATAGAAAAATAATGTGGGCTCTTTAACTCCTTTTTAACTTGGGTCATTCGGATGCTGCCGGGGCTGTCCCGCCACAATACCTTATATCGGACTCCACAATGGTGAACATAAATAAATCACTTTTCTTCAAAGGTTGAGTCCAATTCAGTTGTGAAAGGTGCCAAATAAGAAAATGTGTAGTCAAAGGTGTGCAAACAGTTAAATATGGATATATAGAGGATATGCATATGCTGGGGGGAGGATCTGAGCACCTATGGACATGTCCGGAGTGCAACGAAGATACCCCAACTGATAACTGATAACTGATAACTGATATAGAGGACAGTCAGCAGAGGCATACACTGGCATCTACAACAGTATTGATTTCCGCTTGATGGATGCATACCAAAGAGTTGATTAACTGGCTTTCACTTTTAAGTCTAATGACGTTATTAGAGAAGTATGGCTTCAATGCTGTGATATCCATACATCGTCAACTCCATTGTGACCAGAAGAATTGAAATGTTTAGAGACAGGTTAATCCGAGTTTTGAATAATATCCCTAAGGTGTTTCCTAAAGCAATCGATTAGCCCCCCCCCCCCCCCCCCCACCCCCCACCTTCCAGTGATTTATGTTCAACATTGTGTAGTTGGGTGTAAGGTATGTATGTAGTCTGTGTCCGTGTTTGGTATATCTGAACCTTTGGCAGAAGCTACACATTCCTAACTGTATTTCCTATCATTATATTGTTGCTGCGGCCGTTACTTCTCTAGACTATTCATGATGACTACAGATGCAAACAATACGGCAACGTTACGGAAACGATACAGCATCCCGACAGAAGGATGCGTTTTGTAACCGGATCTCCTATCTTTCTACTGCGAAATAATAATAAGAGATGAAAGATATACCAGTAATACGAGACAGGGGTTATAATATAAACAATCAGTGTTTTGCAGACGACTCAGTATTGATTGCTTGAATCCGTAAAGATACCCATCAGCTATAGGACATTGTAGTAATAGAGACTGAAAAAGAACAGTTTTTGGATACCATACAAATAGACACAACGGTTAGATCAAAGGAAAGGGCAGCATCGATATGTAATATTCCAAAAGACGGAGAAATGTTTAAGGAAGGTAGTAAATTCATATATTTGTGAACAGTTATAACATCAGATGAAATGTACGTGACACAGATTAAGAGCAAAATAGATTATGTTATCGGGTCCCTCCCATATGGCTTGGTCTCTTTCCGCAGGGCGGAATGCCGAAAGCATAGCACAAGGCACGAACTCCGTAACTCCAGCGATGACACCCCCCCCCCCCGAAGTCTCAGAGACAAATGCACTCGTGAACCGAAAGATTTACCTTGGAATCGAACACACAACCTTCGGAGAGCTTGACCACTTCGCCCCGATAAATAAATTTGCATCGACCGAGAATCAAACCAGGCTGACCACGTGGCAGGCGAGTAATCTACTACTAGACCACCGATGATGTCAAACAGCCTCAAGGAAAACAAAGATCAGTAACGTTGGAAACTGCTATACATGTCGTAAGAGGCGACTATTGGGGGGGGGGGGGGGGGGAGTTGCGTGAGATTGGAGTCCTCCGTAGAAATGTTTAGCTGCACAATCAAACCAATCATGACAAGTCAACAAAAGGCTTGACCGGAGTCTCTTGAGGGCATACGCTTCACTAGGACATGAAATCCAGAAGACAAAGGTCTTGCAAACGCTAAATTCATGGTATAGAAAGTGTCTTCTGTAATAAGTCACTTCCATTTAATGTCATAATGAGAGTATTAGTATGATACATTGAGCCTGTCCTGCTGTACGGCGGTAAACCCTGGATTTGCGAATGATGAAATTCAGAAGAGCTGGAATGCAGCTCATGTGTGGTTTCTGAGTCGATTGTCATTACTTGCAGGCATAGAATTGGAGTGTCTTGTGTCTGAGGAATTAAGGCCGTCTTGAACGTGCATTCGCCGCAAACTGTACAGGTTAAGGTTGCCTTAATTCCCTAAATAAACAACAATTCATCACCTTACCGAGGATCCGAACTCTGGTCTCCCGAATGATACCCATTTCTGTTTGGATGTTGCGAAAACCTTAGATTTCCAGAGTAACTAACAACGTAAGTCTGAAAAAAGGTTAATGAAAGCACAACAGCACATAAGAACATAAGAATGACACACTGTATTCTTTATACATGAAGCATGGTATCCTGAAGGGTGTTTAGTAGACAAATAAACCAACCGGGAAAAGTAGAGGAAGAGGATAAGAGAATAGATTTGAGAATGTTAGTGTGGACGAATGGCAGACACTTCAGCCATGTCCCTGACAACACATGAAAGTAAAGAAATGGGTCTGAGAGCAGAGATTGTTGGCAATCTCCGACATTCCAAGCAATGAATGGACAGTAAGCCAGATAGTGAGGAGACTACAATAACAATTACAGATAACGTGAGACTACAACAACTACTATGCTACGTTAGAAAAACTCAACTAGCTAAGAATAAAGCACAGCTTATAACGAACTTTATTTCACTTCTGAATATAAGGACGCAGAGGTGTTTCCAAAGTACCAATGACAGGTTCTATACTGGCCAAGACCTACTGACACGTCCTAGTCGCGCGTCCTGGGCAACAGGTCCCTTCGAGGTCATGGCTAACGTCTGTAGGATCTCTGATTCCTCCGAAGTCGGAGAGTATCTGCCTGCACGGCGAGGAACCACCATTCAGCACACCAATAAGCCAGACATGAAACAACAGATGCTCAACGCAAACCTCAATCCGGTAAGACATCACAAATGTTGGACAACAGGATGTCACCATCCGACATACAGGACTTCACGCTGGAGTTCACAGCCAGCAAACGCAAGCAAGCAAACAACTTCTGAATAGTATACATGAAATCAATGTGCACAGAGCATAATGCCACACAAGCAATGCTAAAATACAAAGGAAAAAGGTGACATAATACTAACACTCAAAATAAAAATACATCAGCACCAGTTATGTTACTGCCCTGTGTAATATAGTTGTTATTAAAGTACTAGAAACAAACTGTTCCTAAAATATCACTGTAAGATAGCTGAAACACTATACCACCAGCTGACACTCTATACCACTAACTAACACCCTATACCAACAGCTGACACTCTATACTACCAACTGACACCCTATACCAACAGCTGACTCTCTATACTACCAACTGACACCCTATACCAACAGCTGACACTCTATACTACCAACTGACACCCTATACCAACAGCTGACACTCTATACTATCAACTGACACCCTATACCACCAACGGACACTCTATACCCCCAACTTACACTCTATACCACGAACTGACACTATACCATCAACTGTCACTCTATACCATCATCTGACACTCTATACCACCAACTGACACCCTATACCAACAGCTGACACTCTATACTATCAACTGACACCCTATACCAACAGCTGACACTCTATACTATCAACTGACACTATATACCAACAGCTGACACTCTATACTATCAACTGATACCCTAAAACAACAGCTGACACTTATACTATCAACTGACACCCTATACCAACAGCTGACACTCTATACTACCAACTGACACTCTATACCACCAACTGACACTCTATACCACGAACTGACACTATACCATCAACTGCCACTCTATACGACAAACTGACACTCTATATCACAAACTGACATTCTATACCATCAACTGCCACTCTATACCACAAACTGACACTCTATACCATCATCTGACACTCTATACCACTAACTGACACTCTATACCACAAACTGACACTCTATACCATCAAATGCCACTCTATACCACAAACTGACACTCTATACCATCATCTGACACTCTATACCACCAACTGCCACTCTATACCACAAACTGACACTCTATACCATCAACTGCCACTCTATACCACAAACTGACACTCTATACCACCAACTGACACTCTATACCGCCAACTGCCACTCTATACCATCAACTGCCACTCTATACCACAAACGGACACTCTATACCATCATCTGACACTCTATACCACCAACTACCACTCTATACCACAAACTGACACTCTATACCATCATCTGACACTCTATACCATCAACTGACACTCTATACCACAAACTGACACTCTATACCATCAACTGCCACTCTATACCACCAACTGAAACTCTATACCATCATCTGACACTCTATACCATCAACTGTCACTCTATACCACAAACTGACACTCTATACCATCATCTGACACTCTATACTATCAACTGACACTCTATACCACAAACTGACACTCTATACCACCAACTGCCACTCTATACCACAAACTGACACTCTATACCATCATCTGACACTCTATACCATCATCTGACACTCTACACCACAAACTGACACTCTATACCATCATCTGACACTCTATACCACCAACTGACACTCTATACTACCATTTGGCGCTAATCTTTACCACCAACCAACGCTAATCTATACATGACTGACTGGATGGATATCCGTCTTCCAGTTACTAAATTTAAAATACAAATTAACGTTATTTAAATAGTGTTCTTACACAATCATCATCGTACATATCATAACAGAGCATATATATAATTTCAAAACAATGATTTCCCGTAGTGAATTTGAATAACGAAGACAGAAACAATAAATTGCACGATTTATTGCCTGGCATATTTCGCTGCATCTCGTCAGGTACATACTGTAGAATTCACACCACATAAAGTAAATTAACTAGATAAATCCTTCAAGCTGAAATATACGCATGTCGCACAGTAATGACAACTGTCATATATCAAACTAGGCATACCAACATCTATTCTGGAGAGGCTACTACTACTATGTACCGCCAACATACAATTCAATTTTCTAACAAAGTCTTACCGCGAAATTAACGGAGTAGCCGTGGTGAGTCCTCTTGGTCCTATTCTAGCGGACATCTTCATGGCACATTTAGAAGAAAAGAGATCCTCAGGCATTAACAACTTGGTCTTCTACCGTCGTTATATGGACGATATACTAATTATCACCACAGACGGGCTACAAGCAACATCGTTCCACGCCATAATGAATATGACGCATAAAAACATCTCTCTGTCTATGAAACACGAACACAATGAAGCGTTGCCTTTCCTAGATATTCTAATGAGACGTAGAGCAGATAGCACAATTCAAAGATCGGTGTACCGCAAAGAAACATGGACTGGCCAATACCTACATTTTCAGAGCTTCACACCTGTCCAGTACAAACGAGGATAAGTACGGACCCTGTTTGACCGTGCTAGAAAGATATGCACCCAGGACACCCAGGCAGATGAATTTGAAACTCTGAAGAATGTCTTAAACCCGATAGGTACTCCATAGGATTTATAAAGCACCACTGCCAACAGCCCAAACCAAAACCAGATGAAACTACAGTCCCTAAACTCAAGATATTTATCCAGCTAACCTTTCGAGGGGATGAGTAATGCAACGTCTACAAGACCGGCTTACTACAGCAGAAGGCCGAACATTCTGTGCTCCAACTCCAGTCATTAGACATAGAACCGCCACCGATTCCCACACCAGCAGTAAAAGAGCCTGTTCCTCTGTACGCCAAAAACAATTGTATTTACCAATTCACATTTAGGTGCCAAGTGTCTTACGTCGTCAGAACAGAGAGGCAGCTGAGCAAAAGAGTGTCAGAACACATACCTCAATGGGTCGACAAGATAAGACACACAGGCGATGCGAGCCTAGTGGGGCCGACACACCGGAAGCTTCCAGCGTCATAAATTGCTAGGCACATTCTCGAAAGCAGCCATGTGATTGACAGAGACATTGCCTTTTGCGTGTTGTTTAACACACAAAATACTCACTTGTTAAAGTTTGCAGAAGCAATAATGATCAATCAACGCAATCTAGATTTGTGCAGTAAGAAAGACATATTAGTCAGCTTAAAATTACCGTGGTAGACAATTGATATTACTGTGCGAACATGTGTATATTTCAGCTTGAAGGATTTATCTTGCATTTCCAGACACTGGTTCCTCCTCAGAATTATACACAACACAATTAAAATACTCAAATCTAATCAACACAAACATCATTAGTACTACACTACACTTACAAATACACACGGCACAATTGAAATAATAAACGGTAACCAATACCAATATAATTAGTACCATATCCACGCACAAATATACATGATACCAACGTAAGCAAAGTAACACAAGACCAATGCCAGTAATATTAAAGTGTACAGAAGTGTGTTGTTTACGGACACATGTATCAATCTATTGGTCAGCCTTAGATCACTCAGAATCCCTTTTCGACATCCTCACTCTAGGATACCCCTCTACGGACATGTGACTATTATTGTCACTCTTACTGATACTCTGTATATGGACCTTCTACTCAATGTCACTACTCCACATAGAATTGTTATTCCCATTTCACTTCCAGAAATATTACACAATAAGACAATAATATCTCAAACCCAATATAACAATGTGAATATATATATGATTATAAATAAACTCATCCCAGCAAGATTTCTCTCTCTCTCTCTCTCTCTCTCTCTCTCTCTCTCTCTCTCTCTCTCTCTCACACACACACACTCTCTCTCTCTCTCTTTCTCTCTCATCTAATCGGGGAGTGAAGGCGTTTTTCATATCTCTTACTTCTTGGATTATTATTACTGCAAGCTGAATTCACCTATCATGGTTTCTTATATCAATGTGCTCGTTGTGATTCTGTGGATGCGGCTAATGAGGTTTTAGATTAATGCAAGTGTTGATTATCGCAAAAATGCGTGTTATATGTAATATTCATTTCAAGTGATAGTTGAACACTATTGTATTTTAACCAATCAAGTGCACGAGGCGTGTCAGAAACAGCCAACCACTACATGGGACCTCAAATTGCCCGCGGCGTGGCTAGATAACAATGCGATTGCTGCAATCTTCAAGTTTAGTTATTCGTAACATTATGCAGTAATGTCAGGGAAAGGAGAGGGCTCCGTAATGGAAGTGAATGGAGAAAGACCTCGTTCCGGTTTACGATCTCCTGTCAAGAAAACTTACACACTAAACAAAGAGAGGGCCGTGAAGAACAAGCTATCCAAGTGCATGAATCCCCCCGGCCAAATCGTCAAACACACCAACTCAGGACATTGTGTTACGGTTTCCTTCAACAACACACTCCATTATGAAGAATTCCGAACTTGTCTACTCAACTACTACAAGTTGAACTAATTGAACACAGGCAAGATAAGCGAGGGGCCCATGTTGAAGACCTGATTACGACGCCAGTGATTACGATACATTTGTAACACACGAAAAATAAATTAATGACACAAGGGAAAATTGAAAACAGTAATTCTTGGCTAAAAGATTTTGTTGAGCTTGAAAACCCGATACAGACATTCACCGAATCTACACAGCCCGCAACTACAGCTGTTGACAACACACCAGTTAACAATATTCGTCAATTAACTCATACGACGAGTGTATATGATAACATCAACTCGAGGCCTACCAACCCACCAGTGCTCTTGGTCATTGATTACCCAATGAATCGCATCCAAAACAACATAGAACCCAACGTGGGCATTGTTGAAGAAGTACCTGCCTTACATAACAATAGCATCTTAACTATCAATGGACATCCGTGCGACTGTAAACAGCGCATTGAGGAACTAGAACAATCACTAAAAGGTTCTCATTGTCACTGTTTCAACTAACATCGAAGCAAACAGCAAGATAAGCAGTGATTACAATTCTCTCAAGACAGAAGTCGCGCTCCTGCGAGATGAAAATTTGCTTCTGAGAAAAACAGTTAAAACTCTACGGAATGTGTCCTCTACCGACCAAACCGAAGAAGCATGTAATTCTAAGCAACCGCTTCATCCTTGGGAAATCATGGGGAAGCTCAGTCCCACCCAGAACAGACAACTACTATGAAAACACCTCAATGCGCAGAGGACAATAAACAACAACAAACACCTCAATGCACAGAGGAAGATAAACAACAACAAGCAGTCTATCTCATTGACGTCAAAATAAGCAATAGGTTCGAAGTGCTTCAAGAAAAATCACCAGAAAACGTACAGTGCTTTAACATACTGCCAACGGGCAACACGTGCCTACAAGATACATCGGGAGAACCACATGGAGACATAAAGACTGCTGATAATCGGAAATGGATGAAACGGGCCAATTGTGCTGACAATCAACATGTACAGACAGCACGACCTGACTGTACACACATTATACCAGGCGATTCTTTAATGAAAGGTTTATACAGCGACCGGATGGCCACATCAGGCAAAGACATTGTTTCCATAATCCCACAGCCTGGGGCAGGTTTTGACCGGCTAACATACAAGGTTAGCAGGTTGGCTGTAAATCATAACGTTAAAAAGGCAAGCGTACATATTGGTATTAATGACACCATTAACAAACAACAAATCACAGGGTCTCATCTGCTGGCACTCTTGAACGGATTGCGCCACACTTTTCCTAACTCGTCCATTTTCTTCTCCTCCTCCATCACATCACCGAGTTATGGACGCCATCTAGCTGACATAAATAACAACATTTTGCAGAAGTTCTGTTCTCAAAACAAGATACAGTTCATCAACAACACACCATCATTCACTTCACAGGCTGATGCACCAAAAAAGAGTCTTTATAAGGATCAATTACATTTGTCTACATTGGGCACCAGCTTGCTCGCCAAAAAATATCAAATATCCAGAACGGACACATCATACATCCAATACAGGATTGTGTTGGACACTTTTAGCTACTCCACCTAAAACTCAAGCCAGACGACATACTCCCGTCACATCAAGTACCAATAGGCCAGAAGTGCGCAGACCACTCATAACCACTGCACATGAAATCCAAGCCAGACGCGACACTTCCACCACACCAAGTCCGTACAATACGTCGTCTTTCACACAGGAGGGTAATAATTATGAAGATGTGTTTCCTATTCTCACCAGAAAGGAACCACGTCTCAGCAACAACGACTTGCCACTACAACCTCCTATTAGCCACCAACCAGAGGCTGTGGTTGTTAGTCATTACCTACCCATGAGATATCAACAGTACCCAGTTTATTGTAACCCAAACTGGTTGCACCTCACACGTTATAGCTACACTTCGTCAAGCACATATAATGTCGCTGTACCAACAACCAACACAACCTGGTATTTAACAGCAACTTAGCACAAAGCTACACCGGAAAGAGCCTTTCCTAGAATGTTTATCTGCATATTTGGGTACTACTTGATCTAGTAACGTATTAGGTTATATTTTACTACAAACATTGACTTGTTTTGACTTTATATTAATTGTATTAATAGTTAGCTGTATATCTTTTATACTACTTCTAATTGTGTTTTTACTGTGAGTGAGGGGTCTTCACTGCTCTGCCTTACGGATCTGTGTACGTATTTTTATATATTGACAGAGACATTATTATTTCCCTGTACATTAGAGTGTGTATTGTAATAAGGGACGTAAGTTGTATTCAGTTTGTGTGTGTGCTTTTTTTAATATTTTTTTTTTTTTTTTTTTTTTTTTTTTTTTTAAACTTATAATTACGCATTGTTAGTTAGTTAGTTATTTAGTTAGTTAGTCGACAGATCATCCTCATTGCACATCGGACCATTCAGAGTCCATAAGTGCTCGGATCCCCTCCTCAGCAAATCCCGCAGCGTGTAGCGGCTAATGACACGAGTTCTGTGTTGGTTTATCAGTCTTCTTTGGCTTCCTGCGTAGTGTTCTTGTTTGGCCACCCCTCTTTTAATTTGCTGTTCTCGCAGTCTGGCCATGGTTGTAGATTCACAGTCATCACTTGGTTCTCGCAAAAGTCTTACTTCTCGTAGAGCATTCAGAATGTCAGCCTGGTCCATGGCGCGTCCGCCCTCCAAAGTAGCGTTACCTGCGAGCTTGTCAGCCCGCTCATTCCCTTGTACTCCCGCATGCCCTGGCACGAAGATGAAACTAATCTTTGCCAACCGAGACCGCTCCAGGGACAGCAACCATTCTCTTCGGATCCCTCCATCTCTATCCTCTTGAGCATGTTCATTGAGTCGCTAAGGTAACATGCCCTAGTGAATGTATGTGTCTCGAGCCATGTTATTGCTTTACTTACTGCCATGACTTCCATAGTCAGACTACTTGTAGTCTCAGCAAAAGCACCAGAGTCCTCCTTCACTATTCTCCCTCTGGCCTGAGCCGTAAAGGCCTATGAGCTTCTCACATGTCGGATGACCGACCCATCTGTGTAAATGACAGAATCACCGTCTAGCTAATTCTCGAAAATCAACGCTTGTACTTCCGTCTCCACAGCAGCCGGATATTTCTTGTCTGCATTTTCTGTCTAGTTGGTTGCAAACTGAAAAGGATGTGCAGAAATCTGTTGGCACTTGTACCCACCCCTCGCCAGGTTCTAAGTCCTCAAGTGAACACACCTGTTGAAGAATGTCTTCGGCTTGACCCATCCACGACCGTCCTCTTTTTAACCTGCTGCCCTTCACCTTCATAATTTCACTATGCAGTGGATGTTGTGTGTTTGCGTTAACTCTATGGTAGGCGCGAGCTCTGCAGACTTGTATTATGTCTTCAATGGTTGGAAAATCAAGAAGGTAGCGCATCGCCATGCATGCTGTATCTCTTGTACATCCAAGAATAATGCGCATAGCTTCATTCTGTATCCTTTCCATCCATTCTATCTGCTTACGGCTGAGAGTCAGGATTTCCATCGCATACTCAAAAACATACATGACCAGCCCCTCGTATAGAAGACATAGATTGCGCTGCTCACAGTTTGCTGCCGCCATCACCCGCATCGCAGCCAACCCCCTCTTGGCCTTTGTTATCACATGATTTATGTTCTTATTATAAGCAAGGCTTCGATCAAACCGTATCCCCAGGTAATTAATTGCCTGCGTTCTTTCCACAGTCTCTGAACACTGATTTACAGTTGGTGTTGGAGTGTTGACAATATGATTATTCAACGAGAACCAAGTCACTGTTGCCTTTGTTGGGTTGTCCATTGCCCCAGTCTTCACACACCAAGTACTTATGCGACTGAGTTCGGTTTGTAGTTCCACAGCAACCTTATCTCTATCCTTATCCTGACGATGCACTAAAACATCGTCGGCATATGACAATGTCCTACCACGTCCAGTGATCTGCTCACTGTTGATTCTCACAGTGTAGGCGTTGAACAGTAACGGAGATCCCTGTGGTAGGCCAGGATATATTGTTGTTGGTTCCGACGTCCAACTGCCACATCTAAAAACTACTTTCCGTTGGAAGAGGGCTGCAGTGATCCAATTAAGGAGGAATGAACTTATTTTGAATTCAAGTAGCTGAAGCATTGAAAAATCCAATGGTACTCTGTTGTACGCGTCCTCAAGATCAATCGCTGCAGCAAAGGTTCCAATGCCTGAGTGGAAACCTTCATAGACATCATGGGCAAAAACTGCTGCATTGGTCCAGGTTTCTCTTTTTGGACGGTACCCACCCAGGGTAGGTGGGAAAACACATTGCCTCTCTAGCTGGCTTGATATTTTCCTGGCAATTAACTTCTCCAGCAGCTTGCCTATTGTTTTCTGCTTGGTTATAACTCGATATCCCTGAATTTTTGTGTGGTCTTTGCCAGGCTCTGGGAAGGGAATCAGATAGCTGTGTAACAACTCCTCCTTGATGCTAGCACTCCCTATACTGTTGTTGTACATGTCTGCTAGTTCCTCTAGCTCGTTGTTGGTACACCTATTGATGTCGTCTTATCTTATGTCATCTGGGCCTTGGAGCGCTGTTATTTGATCGTCGAAGCACAGCCTTGATTTCTTTTACTGTCACTGTGTCTTTATCCGAAGTGTTCTGGGCCTTGCACCTGTCTGAGGTGACCTCCTTGGCAAGATTTCGGCCTCTCATGTATGTCCAGTGCTCTGCTCTAGATAGCGTTCAAAAGAGGGTTTTGCCTTTGTCCTCGTCAGTCCTCTGCCAGTTGAGGTCAGCACCTTGGAAGTCAGAAAGGCTCTTATTCTTGACTATCCCGCTCATGCTTTTATGTAATCACCAGAACAATTTCAGTGACTTGTCTGTGCTTACTCATTGACACACCTCTGCCCAGTTTTCACTTTTAACCACCTTGACCAGTTTTTTTTAATAGCTTACTTTTGTGTGTGTCTCTCTTTCTAAGTGCATGCAGGAACTAGGATGGCCAGCTCTGTTCTTCTTGGCATTTTGCCATCTCCTTACAGCACTACGATTATCCACCCACGCCTTCTCCACCTCACGATTCCACCACGGTGGCTGCTCCCAGCTTTTTTTCCTGCCCTGAAGCTTTCTGCGCTTGTCACGTCTTATTTTACTCACCCATCCTACCCTGTACTGTTATACTGAAAGGTCTTGACCGTTAACTTGTGCTGCCTGGTTCTGCCTTTCTCCACCAATATGCTGCCGTGGTGTCCTAGGACACTCCATCTACACACTGTAGTGAGTGAAGGAGAAACCAGTGCCAGATCAATAGCACTGTCCTCATCCCCTGGACGGCTTGCTGTCCTAGTGACACAGCCACTGTTGATACAAACCAGGTCAATGGTTTCAAGTGCAGTCTCGAGCTCCTATCCCTAAGTGTTGGAGGAAATGTTTCCCCATGATCTGCCTTTAGAGTTGAAATCACCACAGAAAATAACATTTCTCTGGTGACTTAATATGTCACTTAAGCACTGCCACTTCTGGGAATCCATACTCGCGTTTCGGGCATAAACATTAACCAGCACGAATGGTAGACTAGATTGAACTCTTACCTCCTGTATTTGTATATCGTCACTGTCCCAACTGGACATGTCTAGCTCTGACGCCACCATGCTGTAGAGAATGAGAATTGCCATTCCCAGATGTTGTCTGTTGTAGAAACATTTGAAGCCGACAATTCGGAGCAGCTGATCACCCAGTCTCGTCTCCTGGAGCGCTACAACGTCGTTCCTGTAAACCAGATTTTCTAAAATAAGACCCCGTTGTTTTACGTAGTAGTAGTAAAATTAAAAAAAGTAAAACTACGCATTGTTGAAATGACTTATAAGTACGAACACTGGTTCAGTTAAAATGGGCTTAGAATCGGCCATTTAAACATCTGCCATCTATTAGGGAAGCTGCCAGAACTATCACTTATACTTATTAAAAATTTTCACATGTTCGGCGTTAGCGAAAGTCGATTAAATGGTAACATCTCAGATGAAGACATCGCTATCAGAGGTTTTAAAACCATTAGAAGAGATCCATATCAGAAACAAGAGACGGGTATTGCACTTTATATGTCTAACTCGCTTAACGCCCATCGCACGCTGGATTTTGAAACCTGCGAGATTGAGTGTGTGTATGGGTTGAGGTTAAAATTCAAAATCGCATACCTCCTAGTGGTTGGCTATCTTTATCGAAACCTCAGTGCAGGAAATATCGGTGATGAAAAATGCACCATTATGATGGATGTAGTCTTTAGTAATTCTAGAGAAATAATACTGCTAGGTGACTTCAACATAGACACTAACAAATCAAACAAAACATGGGAAAACATAATAGAGACATATAACTTCCAACAGTTAGTTAGTCAAACAAGCCACTAAAATAACTAAATCATTTGCAACACGCATAGATCATATTTATACTACGTGTGCTGACAACATCACATAATGTACTTTACCTATTAATGCAATGAGCGATCACTACCCAGTATGTTGCACGTGGTCGAAAAGAGGTACTAAAACTTCAAAACACAAACATATAAGTATAAAATATAGAAATTACAAACATTTCAATCGAGACGTCTTTTTACAAGACTTGCTCAACTCATCTCTGGACTATGTTTACCAGCTTCCTGATCCAGACGATGCCCTGGATCACTGGCTGAAGACGTTTCTAAGTATATTTGATAAGCATGTTCCATTTAAGGAAGTTCGTGTTAAACATCACACTAAGCCCCCGTGAATAGCACAGGAGGTAGTTAAACTTATGAGAGACCGAGACAGGGCACATGAAAATAGAGATCTAATTATGTACCGTAGTCTGAGAAACAAAGTTCAATATGTTATTCGAAAGGAAAAGAATAACTATTTTAAGAACTTAATAATAAATAAAACCAACACTAAAGATATATGGAAAGCAATTAATACCTTGACAAACAAACACAAATCATCACAATCATTACCATCAAATCAGGTTATATGTGATCAATTCAATAGATTCTTTCAGTTCGACATAAACCAACTGAAAGCTGCAATACCAGATTCGCCTCAAGACATATCTTTATTATCATCATTCTATGAAAACAAATTTTATGGAGACATTCCCTCCAACATACCGTTAATGACGACCACTGAAGTATTTACGCATCTCAGTAATCTAAAAAAACAACTCATCAGGACTAGATGGAATCAGTAATCGGATCCTTTGCCATGCTGCACCGGCGATCTGCGAGTCACTAACTATTATATATAAGCAATGTCTCGCCAAAGGTCACTTCCCATCAGCCTTTAAAATCGCTAAAGTGTATCCTCACTTAAAAGCTGGTTCTCTAGACGATCGTCTCATGAGTAATTATAGGCCAATTTCCATGTTATCCTCACTATCCAAACCGCTAGAAAAGCACATCCACAAAGCAAAACTAGAGCACTTAGTTCGCCACAAACTAATAGTTGACAGTCAGAATTTCGGCCAAAATATTCTTGTCATACGGCCCTAACAAACATGATAGAAAAATGGCATCAAAATATTTACAACAATACTCTATGTGGAGCAGTGTTTACAGATTTTAGAAAAGCATTCGATATGATAGACCATAATATTTTAATTTAAAAAAAAACTGGAAACAATGAAAATAAGCTTTAAAATAGTGACATTAATAAAAATCATTTTTATTAGACAGAAAACAAGTAGTATCACACAATAAATCTTTATCTCAAGCCATTACCATTAATATTGGAGAACCTCAGGGGTCTATTCATGGCCCTCTGTTATTTGCCATTTATATAAATGATCTTCCCTTATATCTATCATCGTCCTGCGATCTGTTTTCAGATGACTGCACAGTATATACAAACGCTATTGATAGTAATGTGCTAGAATTATCCTTGCAACATGAAATAAACAGTGTAGTTAACTGGAGTCATTCAAATCGCATGCAAATTAACATTTCTAAAACAAAATCTATGTTAATAAGAACCAAGGCAAAGACTTCACACGCTAAACTCGCAGAGACCTCTACAGCTGCACATTGGTAGCATCCCTATAGAAAGTGTAACCGAGCACAAGGCACTGGCTCTTATCATAGATCAAAATCTAACCTTTAATTCACATGTTCATGCCTTCGTGAAATCAATAAATCATGTAACTTGCCGGAAAGCGTGGGCGGCCATGACTCGCCATTTCACTCGATTACCAGCGTCGTGGATCAGCTCAGTGTTCTTGTCTCGTCCATGCCATGTGGCCAAGCCATCCAGGTATTTTCTTCTCGGTCTTCCTCTTGGTCTGTTCCCTTCAATCTTGCCAGTTGTCACTAAGTTCTCCAATCCATTTCTTCTCATAATATGTCCAAAAAATTTTGACTGTCTACGTCTAATTTCTCTAATCAATTTACGAAAGTATACCAACTTGCCAAAATTAAGAATTTCCCTGACGAAAACACAAGAAAAATATTCTATACTTCCCATATACAAGCACATATTGATTATTGCTCCACAATCTGGGATGGATGCTCCAAATCAAGAACAAAACGCCTATATTCACTCCAGAAAAGGGCAGTGCGTTTAATTAATGGTGAAAAGCTTACCGACAATTCTAACCTACATAAACGTCTTTGGTTACTGCCACACCACAAACGACTACTTTTAAAAAAAGGCCAATCTAATTCACAAAATCATATTTCAAAATGCTCCAAGCTACCTTTGGCCATTGTTTAACTATAACGCAAGACATAGCGAGCGAATAAATATACTTCATGTCCCTAAACCTAGGATAGACTTATATAAAACAAGCTTGGTATACTCTGCCGCTCAGTTGTGAAACAATCTTCCACAAGAAATCAAAGACACCACCAATCATTATACATACATTCGCAACCTGTTTGAACACTACCTCAGTACAGACTACATGGTCCCATAAACAAAAACAAAAACAAAAAAGACAATAATAACGGTAAATTATCTCAAAAGACAATTAGCCAAAAAAAACATTCCCATAAGTATGGCACGTTACACCTTCCTTAGGTATTTATAATGCCCATGTTAAACATTGCCTCTGTGAGTCATTTGTTATTGATTATTTTTCATGCGTTATAATGCAATTGTTCTTTTGTTGTCAAAAATAGTTGCTTCATAAGTGATGTTGAATGAAAGAATGTATGAGAGGAAAATGAGAAGAAGGGCAGAATGTCAGTCGGGTCTGCGTTCTTAACCCTTTGAAAATAATTATTTTCGTTCGTTCATTCGTTCGTTCGTTCTCTCTCTCTCTCTCTCTCTCTCTCTCTCTCTCTCTCTCTCTCTCTCTCTCTCTCTCTCTCTCTCTCTCTCTCTCTCCATGTGTGTGTGTGTGTGGGTGGGTGTGTGTGTGTGGGTGGGTGTGTGTGTGTGTGTGTGTGTGTGTGTGTGTGTGTGTGTGTGTGGGGTGTGTATGTGTGTATTCCTTACTTTAAAAAAAACTATGAGCAACATAGACCAATAGACCAGACTTGACAGCAATCTATATAATTCCACTACTGTTATTATGGTCATACGTCATCCCTTATTGAAGCCACTAACAAATGACCCCCGTATGACCTACTGGTTGCACATTATCTCACCGTAGAAGCCCAACAAATTCTTGTTGTTGAGGTCTCCCTAGGGATAACATCTGGCTTACATCCTGGCTCACTTGGTGTACGGCAAATATTATATATACATTATTCATAAACACAGTTAGTTATTTGCGTATGATTTACAGGACGTAGCAATCAACCTCAGCATTTTTTAGGCTGTTTGTGATTCCTGGGCAAGTTTACGTTCAGTAGTTTGCCATTACTTTATGAAAGACCGGTACTCATACCATTTCCTAAAATACTAACGTATGGCGGTCTTCTGCCAAATCGCCCGCAGTTGTGTTTCGGATCTGTGTCCCTATCCACTTCGTCAATTTATACATAACTTCTCTTTATACCAAGTACGTTGTGTTTTCTCTTCTTGCGCTTGACTCTCAATGGGATGCACAATTAATAGCCAATATTCTTGTATAAAACATCATTGCTGTGCAATGAAAGTTTACGCTCTTTAATCTGAAGATGCGCTGGTGCTGAGGTAGCGGCTTCAACTCTACACCGATCAATTGATTATAATGTTGACTTCTCGTCCTTGACTTGAGGACGTAAATTACAAGTACCTCAGAAGGCGGAGTGGGTTAGCCTGATAGGAAAAGTTAATCCACACGCAAAAATAAGCCTAGTACACTAAATGTTATAGGATGAGGGGGATTCAAATTAAAACTTTAATTGTTTTTTCTTATTTTTTTTTAGGGGGGGGGGTGTGGGGGAGAGGTGAACATATTCTGAAAAAAGTACAGAACAAATGTATCATTTTCGATGTAGTCATCACTGCGTTAAATGCGAGTCGTCCAGCACTGTTAAAGTGCTTGGATTCCTGTACAAATAGCGACTCTGGGGTCACTGCTCGGTGTTGACCCGGAGGTGAACAATCTGTCACAGAAATTACGTCCGTCACTTTGAAACTTTCTACTCAACCCATACATTCGCTGGACTGACAGGCATGCATCACGACACAGGAACTTCATTCACCGATGAATTTCTATAGGTTACAACCCTTTACTGATGAATAAAAAAACAGTTTTACAGAACGCTAGTCCTCTTTGATGCATATCCAAGTGGGGCGGCCATTGTTAAACTATCCTTGTGATGCCACCGTGGTCGTCTGCACCGTAATGTCACGTGCTTAACACTCTTGACATCCTTAATAATAATATATACCGTTTACAAGACAACGGCATGGTAAATGTAATTTTTATCACACTTTTAATGTTTTCATGTGAAGCTCCCTCGTATGTGTATGAACTAAGCTTGAGCTCAAAAGCGAGCGAACGCAAAACAACAAACAAACAAACAAACAAATAAAACTGTACAGTTGTTGCATACAGGTAGCGAGAACTGGACTGCTAAGAGTGATTTCATCCCTCTCACTTCTGTACCTACGATCTTGTAGCAAATAATACTATCTTACAAGTGCACCCTCAATTCTAGGCGACAAAAAATATTCTGCACTAATATATATTCCAGTTTCTTGATACTGAACCAGCTAGCAAACATCTGATCTCTCCTTTAACCCAGGCATTAACTATTCTGTTGATTATTTGTTCCTGACAATAACTATGATACCCATATCCCACGTCGCCCTTCCTCAGAAGAGCATATAAATTGAGATTACTGTAGCAACACGGGTGTGGTTCCCTTTCACCCTCAAATCCCCAGGATACATACTTTACGGATTATTCTAAATTAGAACTTTACCTTTCAGATAGAATTACTTATTTTTACAGGAATCTATTCTACGCCATACAGAGCTGTAGATAATCGATGCACAATTTATGTTCTCCACTTGGCTTTCTCAACAAAACGACGCTGGCACTGTAAGGTGACTCAGATGGCGAGATGATTCCTGACGAGAGCATTTGCTGTATCTCTTCCTCCAAAGTCTTCTGCTTAGCATAAGGAACTGGGTATGTCTTGACTCGCACAGGCACTGTGTCATTTAACTTCATGTCAAATTCTTTAAAATCAGTACGTCCTGGCTTGTCTGTAAGTACTCCTGCATACATAGCCACAAGTTCCCGAATCTACATATGCTGATCATTTGGCAAGTTGGGATTCATTTCCATATCTTTAAAGGTCTCTTTGGCTTGCAGTGGGTACTCGACTCCCATTGTTATTCCATGTTCGGCTTCTGTAGCCACAGCCATGGCCATCGGATGTGCAGGTTCAGTGGTCGAGGGCCTTTCATTATATTTCTTTTGAAGGTTTATGTGAAATATCTTCATCTTGCCTTTGATAGAAATTTTGTAGTTTGAACGAGAGATTTTCTCCGTCACTACATATCGTCCTCTCCAACAGATTTGCTGCTTATTCTGACTTGTCGGAAGCAACAACATCACCGTATCTCCTATTTCAAGCTATCTATCTTTAGCCTTCCGGTTGAAGTAATGAGCAATTCTTCGTCTTGCTTGACGTAGATTGACTTTCCATTGTTTCCAACTGTATTGTAAACGGCCTTTCAACTCGGCAACATAAGTCGAAGAAGTAGCTACAACTGTATCGTCTGTTTGATCATCGGCCCAGGTTTGAAGAAACGCCTCCAATGGTCCCTTGATTGGTCGTCCAAATAACAATGTTGCTTGAGCGGTACCTGTAGAATGATGGGGTACTTCCCTATAGGCGAATAGAGCCGCGGGTAGATACAAATCCCAATCCTGTCTTCGCCTGGACAATCTTCCTCAGGATACTAATTAGGGTCCCGTTCCACAGTTCCACAAGCCCGTAAGACTGCGGAAAATACGGAGAACTAAAGAATGGCGAGAATGAAAGAGTCTAAACACCTCCTCCATAGGTTTCCCTCGAAACTGAGATCTGTTGTCCGTCAGGTTTCAAAGACGAGTTAAAATTCCCAATAATGCTTCTGCGACATGCCTAGAGTCACAGGATGGCATGGGAACCGCTTCGGCCCACATCGCAGTTGTGTCCACCAGCGGTAATATGTATCGATTTATCCTCTTCGTAGCGTTGAGGGGTCCGATATTGTCTACCGCTACCTTCTCGAAAGGAGTTCCAGTGATTGGCACTTCACCCAATGTAGCTGGTGGTGTCCAGTGTTTTTGGGAGACCTTCTGACACTGCGGGCATGATTTCACAAAACGTTGAATGTCTGAGTTTATCCCTGGCCAGAAGTAGTGCGTGGCAATTTGATGTGTAGTTGCGTTAATGCCCATATGTCCACTGAACAGTAAACTATGGCCCATTTCAAGGATCTTATTCCTATATAGAGTTGGCACGACGAGTTGTACATGCTCTTGTCCAGCTCTGCCGGCTCTTCTATAGAGAAGACCAGACTTCAGGTACAGATCACCTTTTTGCAAAGGTAAATGTGATTTGGGCAATTTTCTGAAGCAGGACTTCAAGGTGCTGCCGGTGCCTTTTGCCCGCTTCAATTCCTCAGTGCGAGGTATCTGTGTTGTTGTTTCCGGTGTCTTCTTCGTTTGGGATCTAGTCATCATTGAAGACATCACAAAGGGTTGAATAGGATCTCAAAGAGATACTTATCTACACCGAAAATTACGGGATAAATAGTATCTTCCAAGACCGCCTTGATTGTCCCAGTGACATAATGAGATGCTATGCTCACCTTTGCCACCGGAAGAGACATTGTGATCGAACTCTTCAGGGGTCCCTGTAATTCAACAATCTCCTCCGTCACCTGTTCTGGGCGGACAAGGGAAGATGAAACAATACAGTCATAATGCAGACCTGTCTCGTAGAGAAAATTATTCTCAAATCCATTCAACAATATGGATTCAACAACCGGGAGAAGAGATAATGCGTCTTTATGAGGTGCCCGTCCGGACATTTCATCAGTGTTCACTCTCTTCCGGTTCCAGTTGGCCAAACATGCAACTGTGTCTGGAGGGGGCTTCCTCGTACAAACCCTGGTGTGGTGGCCTGTGACCTTGCAAAATGTGCAGTATGGTTTTCCCTCCTTCAGTTTGAGTGGTTCTTTTGGATTTACCTGGTTTCTTGGTGATTAAGGTTCTATTGTTCTCCTTAGGCTGTGGAGTTTTATTTTCAGGGAGGACGTTGGCGGGCTGACCCTGCCCCCCAATCTCCTTCTGAGAATTCTCGAATCTCTCTCCCATGATGATGATAGTTTCCAACCGGTCTGCCCCATGATGAGTCAAAAAGGATTTCATATTTGTGGGCACCTGTTCTCTAAGTTGGTCGAAGATGAACATCTCCTGTATTCCTTAAAAGGTTTCCTCAAACTTACCTAAGCAGGCCCATTTGTGTAGATAAGATTTCAATCTTTCCACCAGATGAGAATAACTTTCGCCAGGTTCCTTCCTTGCGGATTTGAATTTGTGTTTATAAGTGTCGCCATCGACTTCAAATCTGCTGAAAAGTGCATTTTTGAGTGTAGCATAACCTTGTTTTTCCTCGCGTGTAAGTCGAGAGAAAACGTCATATGCATTCGATCTCAAGGCTTGTGAAAGATTAGTAGCTCATTTTCCTCCTCTCAACCACAACTGACGCACATAAGTTCATAGCGTGACAGACATGCCTCTATGTTGTCTGTTTGTTCTTTAAATGGTTTCAGAGGAAAGGACATAGCTCCAGAACGAAGGTAGAATACATCCGAATGTATTTCTGTTACTGGAATACCGAGTGAGATGGAGGGTGAGGGAGCAACTCCTCCCTCCAATCTCCGAATCTCCAGATCAGTTTCCATTCTCTTCAACTCCAACTGGTGTTGACGATCCCTTTCCTTATCTCATAGTTCAGCCTCTCTCTGGGCTGTGTCAGCCTCTAATCATTTCTCCCTCTCTGCTATCTCAGCCTGAAGCTTTTTCTCCTCTAATTCATATGCCTGCGGGCGTTCTTTCTCTTTCTCAGCTAATTCAGCCTGAAGTTGTTTCTCTTTATGGGCCAGATCTGCTTGAAGCCTTTCGTGATTATCAAATTCGTCAGAGACGTATTTAGCAAGATCGGGCCCTTCCAATCTACATTGCCTACCTATATCCATTATTTGAAACGGAATTTTAGCAGCCTCAGCCATGTTTTTATTTAGATTTTATAGTTTAGTCAAAAAAAAAAAAAAAACTAAGTGCAGTCCTCCCTGATCCGTGTTAGCCTATCACTCTCTGGATCTGGAAATATACAGCAGAACATGCACTAATTAAACATGCAATAGCTAACTATTTCCCCAAAAATGCAGGTAGTTCCTTTAACATCAACTAAAATGAGGTAAATATGACAGTGGAATATTAAGCAACCTTAAAATATTTATCCCTGCCAAAGCTGGATATGCCAGGGGTAGAGAGCATACAACAAACACTCAGGAGTAGTATCAATTTCCACAGAGAGAATCTGAAAAAAAAAAAAAAAAGATTTCCACCAGGGCATGAAATCCCAGATAAAAGTAATGAAATTTTGTAAGTTCAAATCCTCAAACAGAATTCACAATATGGGTGAATCTGTATTGAAAATCTCCAACTGTGAGAGGTAATTATTTCCACAAGAAAAAGAAAAAAAACAAGTTTTGTTTTTAGTCAGACACAAACACCATTACTTTACTTGAAGAACCAACTCTGATGCAGGATCCTAACAGTAAGGAATCTCTATAAGATCAGAAGTTATGTGACAGAGTCACACTAGCTACTACATTCCCATTTCACAGTATTGAAACAAAATCACAATTGTAACGGTTACAATGAAATTTAAAACAAAATCAATGATCAACAATCGTGGGGGGGGGGGGGTCTAGATAATGTCTAAGGTCCCAGCAGGGAGCTACAGTGTGTAAGCACCATGTAGGGTGTTCCCAAGGATTAAATAATCCCGGTATGAGCGACCCAGTCTGTAAGGTGTTGAAAAGAGTGGTAGAAATCAGAATCAATCAGTGCATCCCCCGTACTCGTTTTAAGCTAGAGACATGGGACTAATTCTTAAAAGGTGTGCATTAGTCTGGGTGGTGAACCTAGACTAAAAAGAACTCGGCAGGTCTAGGGGAGTCTCGGATAGATTGTGCAACACACCTGGAAGTTGTTCCTCCCAATTAGAACCAATAAGCTCAGAGCCCCCAAAAGTCCCCTTGATCCCTCTAAGGTCTGGAAGGACTATATCTAGAATAAGAAAAGATTCCTGGAAGAAATTGGAAATATGGGTAGTTACCATGGGATAAGTTAATCAGCTCCCCGTGTGATTTCACCCATCCTCACTAATTCGCAATAAAAGTTAGATGATGTTAACTATGATTATAATTAAACACACATTCAACTTGGTACAATACGATGAAATACTGTTAATGAAATTACAAGAAGCTAAAGTCCAAAGATTTATTAAATCAATGCAACTGGGTTGGGGTGTTGGTGCAAAGAATACACAAGGTTCATGATATTACACATGCACAGAAATAACTATTACAAAAGTGGCATGCATCAAGAACATAATACATATTTATCTCACCATCCCTCCTATATGTGTAATAGTGTAATGTTTGTGTAGTGTTGACTAATTAAGATTGTTCTCCCATGGATACATGAACTAACTGTTCTCCTGCGGGAGAATGAACTAACTGTTCTCCTGTGGAAAATTAACTAACATTCCCCTGTGGAAAATGAACTAACTGTTCTCCCACTGGTTTGGTAACTGTTCAGAACAATCAGAAGGATTGATGCCTGGAGTTAGGTGGCCTCTCTTCTTCTTATTCTATTGCACTGGGAAATTTTGGCTGTTCCTGAGTACACTGGATCTAGAGATTTGAAATGTCACCTGGAGGCAATGAGACAGGGTTGGCATCTAGTATCTGGGCCCATGAGTGAATTGATCCACTTGCACGTTGACGACTGCTCATAACTCAGGCGGAGTACCTGAGCTGTATCACTCTCCTACCGTTTGGCTTCATCTTCTCAATCTACTGCATTCACAAAGATTAGCATCACTGTGATTCAAACAACCATAAACATATACATTCCTGAACACTCAATGTTGTGTAGAGAGAGTTAAGAATGAAAAAGGATAGTGAAGGAAGAATGAAGAAGGGAGGAAGAAGGATAGCAGCATGAGAGTAAGAGCTATACCTCCTCTCCTAGCTAGTGTTGCATCAACTATGAATGTCAGTGGGTACCACAACTGTATGCTGCTAAATATCATCTGGTCCTGCTGTATGTGTGTGTTCTCAGTGTACCAGGGGTTTCATTGAGATGTTTACAACCAGCAATGACAGAGAATGTTGATATGATGTCTGATGGGTAAAACAAGTCACTTAGAAAGGACAAGAGGATGTTGATGTTATGATGGCATTAATAAATGACACAAGCATAAATACATCATTCATGGACTCATGGTATGGCTATTCATGTTGTGTGTTGGCCCTGAGCATTTCATGTCTAGTTGACAAGTGTTTTCTCTTCTCTCTCAACGCACCTCCAACCTATAACTTTCTGTTCGCTGGGGGTGTCTTAGATTCGAACAGTTATTGTCCCACCAGCCTTCAGAAGTTAATATGAGTGTTACTCACATATCAATGATTTTCTCAATGGCAAGAGAAAATAGGGTTTTGTTCATGAAATGCCATAAAGGAAAACGTTATGTGTAATGTTTTCAAAGTGTAAAACATACATAATCATTTTCATGACACCAAACAATATATAACAAATATATATATATATATATATATATATATATATATATATATATATATATATATATATATATATATATATATATATATATATATATAGTAGTGTGGGAGGCCTGACATAGGTTAGTACCTCTTTCACTTATATTCTTATTCTTCGTCTGGAGTCAAAATGCAATGGTTCCTTCTACTGGTAATCAACAGTTGGTAAAAGACAGGGGTTTGAGTCTCCCTCGTGTCTAGATAGATGGTCTAACACAACCTCACAAATGGCAAATTGTGAAACGTAAATTAACAGCCACTGCATTCAAATAGTGCTGTGTCTGAGTGCCAAATCTATCAAATATACAACAATATTACATCAACCCATTGTTCACACATAACCTAAGAAGAAAGGATGAAAATTCCTCTCTTACTCACTAGTAGTGTTACAGGCGGAAAGCATGCAGAATAAGCGAAGCATTGGCATTGGTTCATGCACATAAAATGTCTCCTGAGCAAGCAGATAGATAAAGTTAGCATTTTGATAGAATGCATAACAGTGCATAGAGAACTGTACCTCCTACAGCTTTCTAGTATGTTATGTTATAATATGCATTTATTAAAGACAGCAGTTTTTGAAGAATCAATTCAGAGCAAGACGTTTTAGAGAGATTAAATTTCGTCATGTTGGCCGGAGATGGCTGCAGGTCCGTTAGGCGTAGTAACTAGTGAAGTTAGCACCTTAAAGAGTTTTAAATATTAGTGATCTTAAGAATGGTAGGCTTACCTCAATCAGGGAAGAAGTCCCTATTAAATGATAAGTAAAACAGCCACACTGAGCGACAGGTCTGTCCCTCAGACAGTTGTAGAAGAAGTGCGCTCTTCTTAGTTTGAATCGCGTCTTATTCTACATAGCGGATCACATGACTAGCCTTCTCCAATTGATGTCGGTTTTAGGGACGCCTTTTGAGTTAATTATAATCTGACACTTGTATTTTTAGAAATGTCAAGCATGGCGTAAGATGTTCGCGGTGCCTGTTAGTGCCATATTTGCTCTGTTTGGTGTGCTTGATTTGACAAGGTGTAAAATGATGCGTTTCATTATGTCACACCAGGCTCAATAGCCTATAGCACTTCAGCTCTCTTTCTTACATTCAATGATAGTGACTTGTTGCATTTTCTGAAATGCAGTTTTTGCTTGCCTTATTCTGCTCCCTGTTGTGAATGTTCCATGTGATGTTATTAATGTCCCTATATATGCAAAATTATCCACTTGGTTAAGAATGTTCCCTTCTATTTCTATTTTACATTTTGGTGTCACCTTTCTATTTGATATATCACCATTGTTACTGTATTCTTGATATTCCAGGAAAGTCATTTAATTGTTACTTCAATGTCCAACAATTGTTGTAAATCTTTTGTAGTATCTGCCATCAATACTGTGTCATCTTCATAGCGTATATTGTTTATATTATTACCTCCGATTAGTATTCCTGGCTTCTCTTCGATCTCTCTCACTATTACTTCGCTATAAAGGGAGAAGAGATCTGGTGACAAGACACATTCTTCTCGTACTCCTATCTTTATTTGTTCATAACTGCCCTTTTCATGTCCTATTTTAATTGCTTCTACTTGATTCCAGTACATATTCTTTACTATTATGAGATCTTTCCTTCTTCTTCTTCTTCTTCTTCTTCTTCTTCTTCTTCTTCTTCTTCTTCTTCTTCTTCTTCTTCTTCTTCTTCTTCTTCTTCTTCTTCTTCTTCTTCTTCTTCTTCTTCTTCTTCTTCTTCTTCTTCTTCTTCTTCTTCTTCTTCTTCTTCTTCTTCTTCTTCTTCTTCTTCTTCTTCTTCTTCTTCTTCTTCTTCTTCTTCTTCTTCTTCTTCTTCTTCTTCTTCTTCTTCTTCTTCTTCTTCTTCTTCTTCTTTCGTTCGCTTGAAATATATCTATAACTGCAATGTTGTATCTTGTATGAATCTAACAGTCTTTTTTAGTTCACTCAGTGGTCCATAGAGTTTATCTTCCATTGTTGTCTCTCTAGGCCAGAAGGTAAGAGATGGCATTGATGACGTCACGGTGCAAATGGCGGCACCCATGAATTGAGTATTTTTCAAGTAACATTGATACAGTTTTCAAGATGAAGAGATGATTTGTCAACGTTCAAGTTTTCCATTTCTGATACATCAATATGTGGGTGTTTCCGTTTGGGATCTGGAATGTGTATAATCGGCTTTATTGGTCTGTTCTCTTGATCAGATGTATGTATCGATATTGCGTTGCAATCAGGGATAGCCTGTTTACGTCACGTTACTAATGGCGGCACCCATCAATTTCCAAGTAAAGTTTATAGTTTTGCAATTCTAATAAAAGGAAAATACTTTATGATACTATGACGTGGCCATCGGCGGGGAATGGGGATCTGGAGACATTACACATCCCGGTACTTCAATTTTAATTCACCGCAAACAAAAGGAATTCCAGGGCACACGTCATATCCTGGAGTCCCCTTATTCGCGCTGTATCTCGGTGTGCATGACCTTGACTGGAATAACGTTGTCGGTGTGCAGCAAATGGTTTAGTTATGTGTGTGAGTTGACCTGAATATTTCAGTGGTTGTATACACTTGTGCACAATTAGGGGCTGTTATTGTGTGCTAATTTGTGACCCTGAAAAGGGCCCGTTCCGTTATGGCATTCTTCTAGTGGCCCTGTAAAGGGCCCATTGCTGGATGATACTGCTGTATGCATGAGTTAGGGTTAGGGTTTGGGTTACAAAAAAGGCAACACTACTCTGCTTGTCGTGGACAGCTGCTGTCAGTTCAATAAAATTCATGACTGCGGAAAGCCAACGTAAAAATGTACTACACACACTGTGTTACCGTTCGTCGCTCCTTTTTCGCGCCATGACACGCACTGAAAAAAACTTTAATTGAACGGAGATCCACCGCCAGTGCTATATATAGCTGCTAACTACGCTATATATAGCTGCTAAAGCTAAATATAGCCTCGTGACGTCTGTTGCGGTGAATTAAAATGGAAGTACCCACATCCCTATCTCAAAACTATCTTGATAGGCCGATATCGCCCTACGTCGTGTGTCGAGTAAGACCACAGTCCACTCTAGCAAAGGAAAGGTGCTGAAGACGGAGGCAGCCAGCCAGGAGTCGCACCACAAAAATCAGCCTGCCACGCAATAACGCAAAGTAATATGTCGACAACTGCTAAAAGATCTTTCCCATAAATGTTTATATCTTCAAACATTTTAATCAGTTCATCATGTTTTACTATATAAAATGCTTTTGTACAATCTATGAAGCACAAATGTATGTCTTTCTGTGTCTCTATTGATCTTTCTATTTGTGTCCTTAATGTGTATGTAACATTGTTTTTACCCTTTTCTTCCATAAATCCATACAGTTCCTCACCAAGTTTCATTTTTATTTTCTTTCTTGTTCTTCGCATTATAATTCTGAGTATAAGGTTGGTGACATGGTTTATGGAGTTAAATGCACGAAAATCTTCGCATTCATTTATTCTTGGTCTGTTTTGTATAACTATAAATTAAGATTTCATCATATCGCTCAGACGACATCCACCGCTGAAAATATTTTTCAACATTTTGGTTAATATATCTACTCCAAACTATCCCAGTATTTCTAATCCTTCTATTGCAATTCCATCTGGTCCAGCTGTTTTTTTTTCTTCAAATATTTGATAGCGACTACTTTTAGAATAGGTGTACCTTCTCAATTACTTTCTTCTGTTAATTCTTCCCATCCTCCATCGTATTCCATCGTATTCGTACTCATTCCACCTTTTCATTATAGGACTATCCTCCAATAACAGCTTTCCTATTTTTGATTTTAAACACCCTGTATTTATTCTTATTTTTCTTCTTGTGAGCTCACTAATTTGTTTGTGCATATCTTTAATATAATTTAATTCAATTTTCTTGCACTGCTCGTTTAACCAACTTTCTTTTGCCGTCACACGTGTATCACTTATTTCTTTATTTATCTTAGAATATTCTTGTTTGCCATTTTAACTCTGTTTTCTTTTGTCCATAGACTTTTAGATTTATTCAAGTCATCCATTTTTTTCTTAGCTTTTTGGCTTCTCTTCCGTAATATCTCGTTGCTCGTTTGATGAGAAGAGTCTCGTAACATATCCCATTTTTCGTACATACTCTGTATTTGAGCAATTGCATCGTACTTATTTTTC
The DNA here is from genome assembly GCA_963921405.1 of Cepaea hortensis. Taxonomy (NCBI): domain Eukaryota; kingdom Metazoa; phylum Mollusca; class Gastropoda; order Stylommatophora; family Helicidae; genus Cepaea; species Cepaea hortensis. The sequence continues at coordinate 81,901,171 of OY992880.1, read as the reverse complement.
ACAGTTACTCTTATTGTTCTTGAATTTCTTTAAGTACCATCAAAATCTCTTTATTAAGTCTCATGTTCTTAACTACCGTTTTCCTCTCTTCAGGCTTACTTTTATTTCTCCACGTAGTGGTACATTATCACTATTGCAGTCAGCACCAGGCATTGTCTTTAAATTAATTAACAAATTTCTAAACCTTTTATTAATTATTATGTAGTCAGTTTGGTTTAGTATTTTCTTATCAGGGTATGTCCATGTGTAAAGTCGTCTTTTATGGTGTTTTCAGTTGTCATATCATTGATACTTGTCCATTCTATTAGTTTCTTTCCTCTTTACTTTTTAAAATCTAAACCATAATTCCCCACTAAATCCTACATTTTCCATTTCCTAATTTTGCATTAAAATTCCCTATTATTTTTTTTTTTATTTCTTGTGATCTGTCAGCGTCTCACACGCATACAGGTACTCTAACTCCTTCATAAGCACTCAAGAAAACATCAGTCGTGCTTATGGTACTTCTCTCATTTATTTCAGGCAAACCTGATCATAATTATACAGTATACACAGGCGTTGACTTCATTACATAGATCTACAAATGCCGCCTTACATACGCTTATCGCACACAGTCAATTACACAAGTCCTACACTCGCTATCTTCAAACTAGTACTCTCGCAAAGCTATGCACTCGCTCTCGATAAACACAAGCGTCCTCCCCTGAAACTGTCTGGGTCCCGTCTGGCGTTCCCAAGCTGGAGGGCTGGACTTGTCGTGCTGGGCCCCGTGCCGTTTGTGAACCCCGTGCTGTCTTAGCAGTCTCGTCGTACTGCAGTCCGTCCGTGCTAGGCTAGGTTATTCAGTGTGCTGACGTCTAGTCCGTTCAGGGCAGTGTCCCGTGAACTGGCATCCCCTCCTATCATCCGGTCTGGTCCTGCCGGTGTCCTGTCTATGACACGTCTGTGTCCTCACCTAAGTCCTGTCTCCACTTCATCTACTGTCCTGTAGATGTTCTGTCTTATGACCACTCTGTGCCCTGACTTATGTCCTGTCTCTACTCTATCGGCTATACTGTAGATGTCCTTATCTATGTCATGTATGTCGTTATCTATGTCGTTATGACTCTATTCTGTCTCTTGTCCTCTCTATGTCCTGTACCTTCATTCCCAACACCCTGGCATTGTCCCACCCCCCACCCCCACCCCACCCCCGGTATTGTGTCGCCGAATTCATTCCAAAGGGTGTGACACAATGCCGTCTATGCATATTAAAAAATTAGTCGGAACTATTTTGTCAGTGTATTGTGGGAATTAGTCACATACTCTATTTAGGTACCACCCTGATTCATACGGGTATGAAACACTGTTGAAGTATCTACCCACTGGTCTACGATCAGTGTAACATACTTGCAATGTTGCCAAAAGTCACTACTCCCCTACACTCCACTACTGGAGGCTGTTAACGAACCAAGGTATCTTGTCTTACAATTATGGTTTAGTCATAAAATGCAACGCCTCTCAAACATCCAAAATTGATGTCCCGCAACAATTTGTCCCCTTTGACGGAGACAAATCATGAATATATTATTCATGGCTTCCGTGAAATGTTACCTCAACATCTTTTACAAGATCTGTGTCTACTGATCTCTACCTGTCTAGCTTCCGCTTGTATATAGATTTTTTATCTGTGTAATCATAATCCAAATCAATCTTTTGTGTCCCTTGTAAAAGTGTGATCTCCCTTGCTTCAACATTGATGTTTGTACGTTATGTGTTCGTATTATGTTTGTTTGCGTGTTCTATTATTATCAGTGTATGTTTAAATTAGAAAGATAGGTTTATGTTTATAATCTGTGTACTTTAGGTCTTAAAGTGTCATCAGGTAGGTTTCTGCATCTCAAAAATGAAGACTTATGCTCAATTTTTAAGATTAGTCCCCGAACCGTGATTCTTGAAAATATCATCATAGTTGCAATGTAATTGTAATTTGAATACACATAAAATCATTGCACGCTCACATGTTTTACATAGAAGACGAAGACAAATCATAAAAAAAAAAAAAATCATGTGTGCAAAAAAACGCACCAATATTCACACTTCTCATTTTAATGCACTCATTCGTCCTCTCATATCCTTTTCATTCTCTCAGTTATACAATGCATTATTTAAATTTTTTATTTTGTTGAAATAAAATACGCTCGTTTTAAACTTAATAACGAGCTGATTTACATTTAATAGTGTATTGTTTTAATGGCAATTCGTTCTATAGTACAATACATTATTTACAAGATTGGTTGATTGCTCTGGGCAATACTATGGGGAAAAATGTAATTACCTTTCTGTACTTTGGTATATTGGGTGTTATTAACCAAGGAAACATAATTTCTCTAACCAAAATGGATATAGTAGAACTGTGTTAGTTCCCTTAAATCAGAAAGTTGTTACTTAATTAAACTAAGGAATTTCTAACTGTATTTAATTAAAAATTCATGCAATATATTGCGTGACGAACTAATATTACTAACATTTATCAGAGTAGTCTCGTTAAAGAACTGTAATTTGTAATATACTACTCTGTTGCTGTGTATTGCCTAAATATTAATTTAATTTATAACGTAGCTAAGTAAGTTTGCACATGTTTACGCCTATGTAATTTAACTTATTGATACATTTATGTGCATGTACCACTAGGTATTATATTTTAGTTAAAGGGAAAATTTATCTGATAGTGCCACTTCAATAAAAATAAGTTGAACTCATTACATGTCATGCGCATCATAATATCAGTAATGTAATCTACTATGTACACTAACTAACTATGTAGTCGTTCCAGATGACGGAGATGATATCGCGTCGTTCCTCTGGTTGACTGCGAAGTATGAGGGTCTGGTCAGCAAGTCGGCTAAAATGTTTTTGGAACCTCTGATGTGTTTAATGGAAAACGAGTAGTTTTGTAGAATGAGGGCTCAACGATACATGCGATTGTTCTTCGGTTGTCCCGTCTCGATGACCAATAACGGTGAATTGTCAGTTTCAACGACGAAATGTGTTCCGGCATGATACTTATCTAATTTAGTAATACAATAGATAATTGCGACAGCCTCCAGTTGAGACACTCCATATTTTGCTTCTGCAGGAGTCAGCTTCCTGCTGTTGTAAACTACAGGGTGGAAAATGTCGTAGGCCTGGAGCAGCACCCCTGAGATGGTAGTGGTGCTCGCGTCTATTCTGAGAGTATAAGTTAAGTCTCTAATAGGTAACCTAAAAATAGGAATGTTACTAAAATAATACTTTAGTTGTGACATTGCTTTATTTAAAGTAGCATCTTGTATATTGATCTTTGAATTAGTTTTTAACAAATCTAAAAATACGCTGGTAATTTGTGCCAAATTTGGTAGGAACTTATTGTAATAGTTCACCAGGCCTAAAAATCTTCTCACTTGTTTCTTAGTCGTTGGCATCGGGAGGTTTAGAATTTTAGTCACGATCTTATCATCAGTACTCAACTGGCCTTTAGATATTTTATGGCCTAGAAATTCAATTTCTTCAAATGCCAACTCCACTTTTTTTTTTTTTTTCACCGTGAGTCCGAACCATTTTATCCTGTCGAAGTTATATTTCTCATTTTTCATACAAGTGAGGTTCATTGGTGTTACATTACAGTGGCATATGATGACACTCTTTCGTTCATAACGATACTTATGCAACAATGGTGGAAAAATATGTATCATTTCAAAAATCACAAGCAACATTAATATGGTAATCAAAATGAAGGTGGTTGGTGTGGAATGTAATTGCTACGCGCAGACTGCTGTTACTAAAACTTCAGCAACATTAATAATACAACTGGCATGAAAGTGATCGTGCGCCATTTTAGCAGGTTTCTGTTCCGATGGTCGATGTTTGGGGCAGGAGAGCCTGGCGTATGATACCACAACATCCAGCTTAAGAATGGAAGTGGAGGCAGTCACTGCGGCTCTCCGCTGGATGGAGAATACGACACACACATCGTGATTGTAACTGACACAGAAAGCATGCTGACGAGGGTGAGGACGGGCAGACTTTGTGCGGAGTGGCTTGCTTCGCTTCGGAGGTCACGGGTGACAAGCATCGCCTGGAACTTTTCTCCGGGGCATGCCGGTATGCTGGGAAATAAACAGGCGGACAGATTGGCTGGCTCTGCAGAACTTGGTGGAGTATTGATACATGACAAGGCAGACGTGGTTGCGGCCTTGTGGGAGCACGTGCACATCTCGGAGGAGCAAATGGATTACCATGGTCTGGCAAGAATGAGACAACGAGGAGTGACGAAGGGATCTGGCCGACGCTCGACGCTCAGAGGAAAGGCGAGAAGGACTTATAATCAGATTGCTACTGGTACTCTTAGTGTTGGAACTCTTCGCTGGCTGCTGAGGATGGGGACGGAACGCTTATGGGAATGCCCCGAATGATGTGATGTCGATTCCTAAAGCAATCAATCAATCAGTCACTCTGTTCCGATTTTCATCCCTTTTGTTATGTCCCTTGAAACAAATGTATTTGTCCAATGTTCGTGTGTTTCAGATTGTGTTGTCTGCTAGAATAAGACTGTTGGGTATCTGTTCTTCGTTCTGAGTACGGTGTCTGGGTTGTCTGTTCTGTATCCTGCCTGTTTGTGTGTGTGTTGTCTTGTGACGTCGTTTTACTGATAGTGCAACTTTTTGTGGATTTACTAGTCTGATCTTTAATCATTTTGTTTAAACTGTCACATTCATTTCTTTGAAGCGGAACTATGTTATGTATTATTTCACATTGATCTGCAATCTTCTGAGTAGTTGTTTCCCTTAGACTTTCTGACTTTGGTTGCTGTTCTTAATGATTGACATTTTTATATGTCGTAGTTAATTTCTTTACTCGACTTTTTATGTGATGCTAACTTTCCCAGCCCTTAGTTTCTTTGGGTGTACAGTATCTTACATCTGGTAAGCACACAATGATTAAGTCTGTACAAGCATCATCCAAGATCGCACACGAAAACTTGCCCGATATACCAAAGGTGTACAAATATAAGCTGTAGCTAATGGATATTGTTCTATCTTGCCCGAAAATGTTCGACACCTTACAAACTTTCACGTATAATCGGCTGCCTTCGGAAGCTCTTTTCTTAGTCCAAGTACAGTACTACAGGAATCGATTAGGATTTGACATGGTGTGTTATTAACTATACCATTGTGAAACTGTAAGTTTCCTTTGGAGGAACTTACTGCGTTCGCGTTTTCTACTGAACATGAAACTGTATGGCCGCATTTTAATATCCCATCCTCATGAAATCTATGACATGTTTGACAATTGTCATAATTTAGAATATCAATTGCTGCTAGATCATTATCTGTAATATCTTTCATTCCTTCATCTTCACACTCGCTTTCAGAAGACGAGTACAATGAGTACTGCATTCACACTTCTTAATCTCTGGCGACCTTGACAACGTGAGCTATAGTGCCCGTAAGATTTGCAACTACAAAAAAACATTTAACAGTACGCCGGTAAGTTTCTCTTTTACCCTGCTGTTTTTTTACCATCATATCCAGGTGAGCTGGATAGCCGGAGTTTGCATCACACATTTCAAATTGTAAATATGAAAATTTACAATATGGCATTGTGGTGCATTGGATCTTTGTTTCTCTCTGTATTTGAATGGTGTCTGTGGTTTAGTATTTGCTGCCGCTACTATATTATATTCATCGCTGTTAGAACTAAAGATGTCCCTATTGGACGAAAAATAAGCCGAACCTTTCTTTTCTAATTGTTCTAAAGATTCTACATAAGACTGTTGTAAACATTTTGCAAAAGGGCTTGGAATTGATGAAATACGTTTGTCCATTATCATTAGATACCTTAGCTTTTCATAGCTCTTATTTATTTTTGCAGCGTTCAGCCACTTATTATATATATCTCGCACGTGAGAAACGTAATCAATTAACGTCTGATTTGTTTTGGGTTTTAGTCTAGAGAACTGCACCTGATACCCTGGTGCATCTAACAAAAAGTGCTGCATGATACGTTGGTGTATATAGTCATAATCTTTCCCCAGTTTTGTGGAATAGATTCTATTACCTTCAAAGGCTCCCCTGAGAGATTTTTCATATAGATCATGGCCCAGTGTTCTCTTGGAACTTCTTGGTATTTTAACTGGAACTCGAAGTTCTCAGACCATGCAGAAATGGAGTCGCTTTGGCAGAATGGTTTAACTATGCCTTTATACTTATTGTACTTGTTTTCTTCTTCCTTACTTTTCAACTTTGTAGTTGCAATGTGTACATGTGACTCGACTTACAGTTTCTTCATTTTTAACTGGGTCTGTACTTCAATTTCCAATTGATTTTCTTTTAACTTTGTTTCTTCTGATCTTTGCCGCAATTCTAATTCGTTAATTTTTGTAGCTTCGGCTAACTCTACTTCTTTAAGTTTAGAAACTTCGGCTAGCTCTAGTTCTTTAAGTTAAGTAGCTTCAGCTAACTCTAGTTCTTTAAGTTTAGTATCTTCAGCCAATTCTAGCTCTTTTAGTTTGGTAACTTTAGCTGATTCTACATTTGCTAGTTCTTTCTTATGTAAGCGTTCTTGTGCTCTTTCTTCCCTCTCTGCGTCTTTTGCCTCTTTTTATGCAGCAGCTTTTCTATCCCTCTCTTCTCTCTCAATCGCAGTTTTTCTCTCCCTGTCTTCTCTCTCTGCAGTAGTATGCTCTTTGTACTTCTTCTCTGCCCATTCTTCTAATTTGTCCCTCGTGTATCCTAGATCTTTCCCTGCTTCAAAGCATTTCAAAGTTGACATTGTTACAGGTTATGTTTACAAATTACAATGTCTAATAAATACAATGTATAATATGCAATGCAATAATACAGATGTTGATTTATAGCAATCATAAAATCAATAAGGTGTAGCACCTATCGAAAAATGGGGTACTTATCTGAATTCTGTACACTTCTTGTTTTTCACCGTGCACCAGAGGATAATTTTCTGCTCGAGTTTATTGGATTCAAATTTACTCTCTACTTCTGGTGTGTAGAGAAGCAACAATTAGTATCGGGAACAAAACACACACACAAACTCAAAATTTCTGTCTGTCAAGTCCACTTTTCGGAGGAGAGGACTTAAATGCGTAATATATGTTTGTGGGTTTTGTCGGTCGTCTTGTCTTCTGTCGTGTAAGCTATGTCTTGTAGTCTTCAACAGCCGTGGAACATCAACTGAAACGTCACCCTCAAAACATGATACACATTAATTTCATATCAATTTATCAAATGTAAATCTGCTTTCAATTTCAGTCTGTCTTTACTTATTTCTTTCGGCACTCACAATTAAGTTCTTTCTTTACACACGCAGGCGGTGGATTCATTCAAAAACCTCTGACACCAACTAAGTTGCCTGTCAGCGTCTCACACGCATACAGGTACTCTAACTCCTTCATACGCACTCAAGGTGCTTATGGTACTTCTCTCATTTATTTCAGGCGAACCTGATCATAATTACACAGTATACACAGGCGGTGACTTCATTACATAGATCTACAAATGCCGCCTTACATACGCTTATCGCACTCAGTCAATTACACAAGTCCTACACTCGCTATCTTCAAACTAGCACTCTCGCAAAGCTATGCACTCGCTCTCGAAAAACACAAGCGTCCTCCCCTGAAACTGTCTGGGTCCCGTCTGGCGTTCCCAAGCTGGACGGCTGGGTTTGTCGTGCTGGACCCGTGCCGTTTGTGAACCCCGTGCTGTCTTAGCAGTCTCGTCGTACTGCAGTCCGTCCGTGCTAGGCTATGTTATTCAGTGTGTTGACGTCTAGTCCGTTCAGGGCTGTGTCCCGTGAACTGGCGTCCCCTCCTATCACCCGGTCTGGTCCTGCCGGTGTTCTGTCTATAACACGTCTGTGTCCTCACCTAAGTCCTGTCTCCACTTCATCTACTGTCCTGTGGATGTCCTGTCTTATGACCACTCTGTGCCCTGACTTATGTCCTGTCTCTACTCTATCGGCTATACTGTAGATGTCCTTATCTATGTCCTGTATGTCGTTATCTATGTCGTTCTGACTCTATTCTGTCCCTTGTCCTCTCTATGTCCTGTAGGACGTGTTAGTAGGTCTTGGCAAGTATAAAACCTGGCCCTGGTGCCTTGGAAACACCTCTGCGTACCGTTTTAGTTATGATTTTTTCATTAGTAGCTGGATGAGGATCTGGTGTGACCTGTGGCTCATTACTGTCCCTACCGGACGAGGATGTCCTTAGACAGCAATTAACGTCGCTCACGGTGTCTGAAATGTGTTTTGTCATGACGTCTTGTGAAGATAATGTGGTGGTCCCTTGTCTTCTACATCTACATGGGCGGACTGTTACCTCAGCGTTTGACAGCCATTTCTGACTGTCAGGACAAGTGAGTGTCGTGCTCTGCTCAGCTGCAGAGTTGTCCACTTATTCTGATGGATACTCGGTCCCCAGGGCTGCATTTGCCACACCATGGTGTGGTTTCCATCCTCCACCGCTCGGAGGTGGTGTTTGGATTTTCCCTTCCTAAAGTTATAGTCTACGATGGCCAAAACTTTCCAGTACCTTTAGAGGGGGGACACACACACACGCACGCACGCACGCACGCATACACACAGTCACACACACTCACACACAAACATACACACATACACACACGCAAGCACACACACACACACATAATCATATATATATATATATATATATATATATATATATATATATATATATATATATATATATATATATATATATATATATATATATATATATACTAGCTGACACGGCCCGGCTTCGCCCAGACTCTGGTGGGGAGCATCTCATTTAATTCATATAAGTAGTCATATAAGCTCCCGTTCCCGACTGTCTGTCTGTCTGTCTGTCTATCTATCTGTCTGTCTGTCTGTCTGTCTGTCTGACCCGGCCCAACCCATGGTGGAGAGCATCTCATTTAAATCATATAAGTAGTCATATAAGATCCCGTTCCCGACCATCTGTATGTCTGTCTGTCTTGGGTAAATGGAGGAGGGAGGAGGAAGAGGGAGGTGGAGGAGGGAAGAGGAGGGAGGAGGAGGGAGGAGGAGACAGGAGGAATAGGAGGGAGGAGGAGGGATTAGGAAGAGGAGGGAGGAGTAGGGTGGAGGAGGAGGGGGAGGAGGAGGGAGGAGGAAGAGGGAGAAGGAGGGAGGAGGAGATCGCAGGAGGAGGAGGAGGAGAGGGAGGAGGAGGAGGGAGAGGGAGGAGGAGGGAGGAGGAGGAGAGAGTAGGCGGAGGGAGGAGGCGGAGGGAGCAGGAAGAGGGAGGAAGAGGGAGGAGGAGGAGGGAGGAGAAGGAGGAGGGAGGAGTAGAGAGTGGGAGGAGGGAGGAGGCGGAGGGAGGAAGAGGGAGGAGGAAGAGGGAGAAGGAGGAGGGAGGAGAAGGAGGGAAGAGGATGAGAGGGAGGAGGAGGAAGAGGGAGGAGGAGGAATGTGAAGGGAGGAGGAGGGAGGAGGTAGAGGGAGGAGGAGGAGGAGGGAGGAGGATAGAGGAGGAGGAAGAGGGAGGTGGAGGAGGGAAGAGGAGGGAGGAGGAGGGAGGAGGAGACAGGAGGAATAGGAGGGAGGAGGAGGGATTAGGAAGAGGAGGGAGGAGTAGGGTGGAGGAGGAGGGGGAGGAGGAGGGAGGAGGAAGAGGGAGAAGGAGGGAGGAGGAGATCGCAGGAGGAGGAGGAGGAGAGGGAGGAGGAGGAGGGAGAGGGAGGAGGAGGGAGGAGGAGGAGAGAGTAGGCGGAGGGAGGAGGCGGAGGGAGCAGGAAGAGGGAGGAAGAGGGAGGAGGAGGAGGGAGGAGAAGGAGGAGGGAGGAGTAGAGAGTGGGAGGAGGGAGGAGGCGGAGGGAGGAAGAGGGAGGAGGAAGAGGGAGAAGGAGGAGGGAGGAGAAGGAGGGAAGAGGATGAGAGGGAGGAGGAGGAAGAGGGAGGAGGAGGAATGTGAAGGGAGGAGGAGGGAGGAGGTAGAGGGAGGAGGAGGAGGAGGGAGGAGGATAGAGGAGGAGGGATGAGGAGGAAGAGGGAGGAGGAGGAATGTGAAGGGAGGAGGAGGGAGGAGGTAGAGAGAGGAGGAGGAGGGAGGAGGAGAATGGAGGAGGAGGGATGAAGAAGAGAGGGAGGAGGAGGGGGAGGAGGGGGAGGAGGAGGGAGGAAGAAGGAGGAGGGAGGAAGACGGATGAGGGGGAGGAGGGAGGGGTAGGAGGGAGAGGAGGAGAAGGGAGGAGAAGGGAGGAGGAGGAGGGAGCAGGAGGAAGGAGGAGGGAGGAGGAGGAGGAAGAGGGAGGAGGAGGGAGGAGGAAGAGAGAGGAGGGAGGAGGAAGAGAGAGGAGGGAGGAGGAGGGAGGAAGAGATAGGCGGAGAGAGGAGGAGGAGGGAGGAGGAGGGAGAAGGAGGAGGGAGGAAGAGGTAGAAGGAGGAGGGAGGAGGAGACAGGAGGAATAGGAGGGAGGAGGAGGGATTAGGAAGATGAGGGAGGAGTAGGGTGGAGGAGGAGGGGGAGGAGGAGGGAGGAGGAAGAGGGAGAAGGAGGGAGGAGGAGAGAGGAGGAGGAGGAGGAGGAGGAGGAGAAGGGAGTAGGAGGAGGGAGAGGGAGGAGGAGGAGAGAGTAGGCGGAGGGAGGACGCGGAGGGAGCAGGAAGAGGGAGGAAGAGGGAGGAGGAAGAGGGAGAAGGAGGGAGGAGAAGGAGGAGGGAGGAGGAAGGAGGAGTAGAGAGTGGGAGGAGGGAGGAGGCGGAGGGAGGAAGAGGGAGGAGGAAGAGGGAGAAGGGAGGAGGAGGGAGGAGGTAGTAGGATGATTGATTGCCATCCCAACAGGTTAATATGTTATCGCGGACCTCAGAGAGAAGTGTCTATGTAGAAGACCATTTCCTGGACGTACGTATTTTGGGAGGGGGAGGAGGGAGGAGGGAGGAGGAGGAAGAAGAAAAAAAAACTACGACAGTTGGCATCTCTGGAATGAAAGGAAGGCGTGTAGAAAATTTCATCTCAATCGGATGGGCCGTTCGCGAGCGTATAAAGGACATACATACATACAGACAGACAGACAGAGATACGGACATCCTAATTTATATATAAGATATATATATATATATATATATATATATATATATATATATATCGGACAGTTAGAGCATTGCTTTGCTGATCCGGCAGCTTCTGCAGCTTGTCTTGTTCCAGATGTATAGGTGTTAACTTTCCTCTGGAGTGAACTAGGCAGGCCGAGAGAGGGATCATGCTGCATGGGCAACACATGGTTTATTTTAGCCCACACTTTGTGCTATGGAGAGGCAATAACTCCATCACTGGTCTTAACCGGTCTCGGAATCAAAGCGAGAGGCAAGTGTTACGGGTTATAAGTTCTTGTCAGTTGGCGTAGAAAAACTGCGATTACGACCCACTCTGAGGAAGAATTACAACATCTACTATCTGCATTCTCCAATGCTTGTTCTGAATTTGGTTTAACAATTAACAACAAGAAGACACATATTATGTGCACCATCAATCTTTATTGACGACACTGAACAGGAGATAGTAGACTATTTTACATATCTAGGATCAGAGGTAAATAGCAAATTATCCCTCGATCAGGAAATCAACATCAGGATTGGCAAGGCAGCAACAACAATGAACATGTTAGCAAAAAGAGTCTGGGAGAACACGAAGCTTACTGCCAAAACAAAAGTCCTCGTCTACCAAGCCTGTGTCCTTAGTACTCTTCTTTATGGCAGTGAAACCTATACAACTTACTCACACCAAGAGAAACGTTTAAATAGCTTTCATATGCGGTGTCTGCGAAGAATACTTGGTATTAAGTGGCAAGACAAACTCACAAACACTGAAGAATTGGAAAGATCAGGTTGTGTGACGGTGTATTCTATGCTCAGTCTTCGTAGACTTAGATGGATAGGACATGTTAGGAGGATGGATGATGGTAGAATACCAAAGGACATCTTTTTTGGTGAATTACAGACGGGTAGGAGATATCAGGGTTGGCCTCTACTACGATACAAAGATGTGTGTAAGCGGGACATGATTGATACAGGCATTGATAATGCACATTGGGAGCAAGTCGCCGCTGAACGTCTTGCATGGAGGGAAACTATCAGAAATGGAATAAAGACAAAGGAGAAAATGATTGCAGACAAAGCACACACAGAGCGTGAGACTGTAGTTATATACTAGACAGCTCCAGGGAATAATTATACCCAGGTTCCAGGTATCTGATATGTGGTGATTTCAACGCGCGCGCCAAGGAATGGGACAGGTCGGGAGAGAACAGACAGGGTACTGCTCTTGCTGAGGCCTTGCTTGAGACGGATATTGTCTGTCTAAATGACGGGACACCCACTAGGCTAACAATGAGACCGGGGAACCCTGACACGGCCATCGACCTGGCGCTTGTATCCCAAGGGGCGGCATCAGACATAAAATGGAGCGTCCTTGGAGACCATGGAAGTGACCTCCTCCCCTGTTCTGTGCTGATACCTAAGTCCAGCACAGTTAGGACTATAAGATCTCGCAGGGCATTCAGTTATGATCGCGACCACTCTTCGCTCTTGGGGCGTCTAAGATCACAGGGTAGATCTAAACCAACAAGAAGAATCTTCACCGAACCACCATGGTGGACACCAGAGGTAGAGAATTCATGGAGGGAAAAGAGGGCGGCCATAAGGAATTGGCAGAGGGTGCGGAGAGCAACCAATTCAGTTGACACAAAATTGGAAGAGGGTGAAAGGTATAAAAAAGTGAAGTTGCAGGATTTTAAATACCAGGCAGCTGAGGCAAAGAGGATTAAGTGGGAACAGTTTATCAATGAAGTCGGTGGGGATGTGACATTGGGAAAATTCTGGAGGCTGCACCGGCAGATGAAGAGACAGGTGATGCCTGGTACACATGGCACCTTTTATGATGATAACAACCGACCTATGACAACTGACAAGGACAAAGGTCAGCCTCTTCTTGCGCGATTTTTAAAACAGACGGATCAGCAAGATAGGGCTATTAGAGATAACGTCAGAGAAGCTTTGTCACGGGTCACTAGGAAGGAGGACTGTGAGATTAAAGTGGAGGACATTAGACGGGTACTGAAGCGGGCTAAAGACACAGCGCCAGGTCCGGATGGGGTAAGGTACTCCCATATGAGGAACATAAATGATGGGGATTTGGAGGAGATGACTCTTTGTTTCAACCTAAGCATCAATACGACGGAAATACCCCACAATTGGCTGCATAGCTACCTGGTCCCCCTCCCAAAGCCAGGTAAGGATCACTCCAGACTTAATGGATACCGAATCATAACCCTGCAAAACACGTATGGCTAAGTCCTCGAAAAAATAGTAGCATGCAGGCTCCAGCAACATTTGGAAAGTCGGAATCTGCTTCCCCAAGGACTCGGGAGCTACCGGCCGGGAAAGGGCACCTGGGCCAATGCTGCAACTTTTGCATTTGATATCTATGATGGCTTCCAGGATAAACAGGAGACAGTGGCGGTAGCTCTTGACCTGGAGGATGCGTATAACAGGGTCAGGTATGATCGGTTAATACACAGACTGTTGGACATGGAGATCTGCCCTTGCCTTGTTAGATGGGTTGCGGCAGTCCTTTATGAGCGTAAGGTTGCACTGCGCATGGGTTCCTGGACTTCTGAACCCTGTACTATTACACCTTGGTCGCTGCAGGGATCTGCCTTGTCCCCAGTGCTCTTTAATGTCTACGCCAGCAAAATCGCAGCTATTGAGGCATCAGGTGTGGATAGAATCTTGACCTTTGCAGATGATGTGCTGGTGTACAGACACGGCAGAGACAGGGCCAGTTTCGCGAAAGACGTACAGGTGGCGGTAAACAGGGTGGCGGAGTGGTGCAGGGACGCAGGAACCATTATAAATCCAGACAAGGCATCGGGTGTGTGGTACTACTTGGACAACCAGATCGTCAAGGCAGACGTCCCTGGTATTATGTTGAATGGATGTCCTCTTAGTCGAGAGAGTAAATTGAAGTACTTGGGTATCACCTTTGACAGGTGTTTGTCATTTAAGGATCATGTGGAGGCTTTGGTGGTGAAGGCTGGTAGGGGACTTAATGCATTGAGGGCTATGGCAGCAACCGGGGTAGATCAGAGGATGCTGTACAGGCTCTTTCAGCAGTTAATAATGTATGTCATTGAGTATGGTTTGTAGCTGCTGACAGTATCAAAGAGCCAACTTGAAAGGTTGGAGCTCATACAGAATGCTGCCACGCGGTTAATCCTGGGGTGCACAAAGGATACACCAATTATATGCATGAGGCATATCCTGGCGCTACCTACAATGACAGATAGGCATAGGGTTCTTCAGGCCAAATGGTACATGAGAGTTGCCGCAGACAGGGATCACCCGCTGCATGCAGCAATGGATATGGTAAAGGGTCATAGACTAAGACGAGGCAGGTCCTGGATGGCACAGGCAGAACTTTCTATAAGTCAGGTGTGTGATCTAGAGACCATCAATCGTAAAAGAGAGTGGGTTGAAGTTCCGGAAGACATGACGGACTGGCACAATGTAACAATAACACTGAATGAGTGCAGAGAATGGGCAGCGGGCCGCACTGAGTTTGAAGTGCAACAGCTGATCCAGAGCAACACACATCAAGGTAACATAGTCATCTACACCGATGGGTCAGTGGTGAGAAACAGACGTAGTGGCTGGGGCTTTATTGCAAAGGCTAATGGGCGAGTCTTGAAAAAGGAGAGTCTGGCATATGAGACTACGACCTCCAGCATGAGAATGGAGGTGGAGGCAGTAACAGCGGCATTCCGGTGGCTAGAGGAGACTACAGCAACACACATTGTATTAATTACGGATTCAAAGAGTATGCTTAGCAAGGTGGAGAAAGGAATGTTTCGTGTGGAATGGCTCTCGTCGCTTCAGAGGTCACAGATCGTGAGAATTGTATGGATATTTTGCCCTGGACATGCGGGTGTACGGGGGAATGAGCAGGCTAATAGGCTAGCAGGGAAGGCACCTCTTGGTGGAATTTTGCTTACGGACAAGGGGGAGGTCGTCGTGCGCTTGTGGGACCAGGTGGAGAAGGCGGAGGAATAGATTGAGAACCCATATATGGAAAGAATGAGATTGCGGGGGATCGGCAGGAGTTCTGGAAGAATCTCAAATCTGAGAGGGAAGACCAGGATAACTTTTAATCAGATAGCGGTGGGAACGATTAGTAGTATGACTCTTCGCTGGCTGTTGAACGAGGGGACGGAGCACGTATGGGAATGTCATGAGTGCAGTGATGTCGGTTCTTAACTCAACTCAACTCAACTATATACCAGACAGCTCCAGTGAATAATCACACCGTGCCGTATATCTAGGTTAATGGTCATAGATTAAGTGTTGTGAAAAAATCCACCTATCTTGGCAGCACTGTGTCACAAGCTGCCACAATTGATGACGAAGTGAATGCAAGAATCTCCAAGGCTGTACAAGAATGTATGGGACAGAAATGGAATAAGCCTGCAAACAAAGCTGAACGTCTACAGAGCAGTTGTATTATCCACACTGCTATATGCTTGTGAAACCTAGACTGTTTATCAGCGACACGCTAGGAAATTAAACCACTTCCACACATTCTGCCTTAGGAAACTACTGAAGATTAAATGGCAAGATCCCAGACATTGAAGTTCTAGAAAGAGCGTCCATGCCCAGTATCCACACTCTGCTAATGATGAATCAGATTCGCTGGGCTGGTCACTTGACTGGCATGCCAGATCATAGGCTCCCCAAACGAATTATTTACGGCGAACAGCGTTGTGGTAAACGCTCCCAAGGCGGCCAGAGGACGCGTTTTAAAAACACTGGAAATCTCACTGAAAGCTTTTGGAATTCATCTTGACACCTGGGAGACTGCTGTCAAAGATCATATTCGTAGCGTACATCATTATGCAAGGGTGCAGTCACTTGTGAAGTATCCAGGACTGCAAGAGCTGTGAACAAAAAGCTGAATAGAAAAATCACTGCAGGAGATCCTCCTGCTGGAATGTCAGGCATTCTTTGCCCGCATTGTCAAAGAACATTTCGAGCCAAAATAGGCCTCATCAGCCATCTTAGAACTCACGGCTCCATACTTTTAACCTCACTGGATGAAATGAATGGTCAGCATCATTTTTGATGGACAAACAACAACACCGTACATGCGTGTATGTAAGGAAGTATGTGTGGGTGTCACCGCCTCACCGTTAGATATATTATGAGAGGGCTACAACTCCAGCCCAAGGGAGAGAAACGAGTAGCTCAGAGCCCGAGTAATCTAGAGCCTTCTAGAAGAACTGGTCAATGAGTCCAGGGTTCCGTGGACACTGATGTGGCCCGCCTATTGCGGGGTCCACGAGGAACTCGGACAGAGTTACCACCCGTGTCGGAATGGGACACGTGTGGACCGGCAGAGGACAGACGGACTTGAGAGAGGCAACAGGGCCTGCCTTTGAGGGACTCTATAGCTATCAATAGATATATAGACATAGGCTAGATAGTTTGCTAGACTGTTGAATGATAAGTATGTGTTTGATGTTAACCAGCTGTGATATGTAATATGCGCCAACGCATACTGTATATGTATACACAATAAATATTCGATCTCATAGCGAACAGATTTATTGTTGCCTGTATGAACCCAAGTTTAGTTACCTAGATACGAGCAAGACTATGACAGGCTTTTTTGGGGGCTAGTTTTCCGGTTTTGGCATAAAATCTATTGTGAAATAACTATTAATTGCCATGTAAAATTACTTAATTGATCATATCACATTGAGTTGTTTACACCAAAAGAATTGTTAACTTACAAGTTTACAAAAATTAGTAGCTATCTAGCAATAAAATAGGATTAATCTGAGTCCCTCAGCAGTATCTCAGCAGTGCCTAAGCAGTGTGTCTCATTATTGTGATTTGTAAACTATTTTTGACATGACTGTGACATTTTTTGACTGTTACTAATGTTTTCTCACTCTACGAGCAGATTGTTCCGCGAATAGTGGCGCGTGCAACCTATGTAACCTTTACAACAGTGGCGAGATTACAAGACAAGCTTTCTGGGACAACATCGGCGAGTTCTCTGATTGAAAGCTAAGTTTCATGTCATACCCATTGTAACTCTAAGCTGTACTTCTCATCTTTCATCAATGTATTATGTTGTTTCATATTGATTTGGTTGCATATTCATGACCTTGTCACCAACTTAACCTTGCATTTTGATTTACACATTAATAAGTAAGGGAGTTAACCATATTTTCGACTACACAACATTTTTTCTAAGGGATTTAACTTTATAAACATTACAAACAAGTAAAACACAAAATGTCTTCCTTAGATAAATGCATTGAGCAAGGAATAAAGTTAGGTTATAAAGAAGAGAAATTGTCAGAATGGGCACAGAAAACGCACGCAGAAAACATTGCCCGTGAAGAAAGAGCGATAGAACGAGAAGAAAAGAAATTTCAAATGGAGGCCGAAGAAAAGAAAATTCAGATGCAGATGGAGGCAGAAGAAAAGAAAATGCAAGCAGCAGAGAAGAAATTACAAATGGAGCTCGACGCGGCGGCCAAGCAAGCCCAATTAAATGCTGAGACACAAATGAAACTAAAACAGATGGAGCTTGAATCCAACGCAGAAATATCGATAAATAAGCTAAGAAGCCAAGAGGAAGAACAAAAATATAATAAGTATAAAGGCCTCGTGAAGGCGTTCTGCTCAGGAGATTCCATCAGCGCCTACTTAGAAAATTTTGAGTGTCTCATGGCCTACCATAAGATCATTAAATCAGATTGGGCATTTATTCTAATGAGAAACTTGGCTCTTGAACCACTAAAAGTAATAGAGACAATACCACAGGAAATGCGAAAAGACTATGATTACTTAAAACAACGCATTCTCCAACATTTTTCTTTAGATACTGCAGGTTACCAACAACAATTTGCCAAATTATCACCACAACCAAACCAAACCTTTATAGATTATGTCAGTACAGTTCAAGACGTAGGCACAAAATGGATCAACTCGGCTAAAACCAACAATAGCCATGACAAACTTAAAGAGCTTATTATTATAGACAAAATAGTTAGCACCATCCCCACACCTTTTGCCAAGTTCTTAAAACAAATGGATTGCAAAAGTATTCAGGAAATAGAGGCAAAGGGGAATGCATTTTTCACAGCAAATAGGGATATTTTTCAGCTGAACATAAGTCACAACGATACAGCAGCTGCAGTAGTGAACACCAAATACTCCAAACAAACCGAGAGTAAATTCAAACCTCGCTCCAATGTCAGTAAACTTGTTAAATGCCAGTATTGCGGTTTGAATCACGACAGTGGCTCTATGTGCGACAAATCGCCGAACTACCCTCACCACCTCAAGATGATGGTGGAGAAACAGAAGACCAAGCGCAATGCTTACCAGAGAGCGGTCAAATGTTTTTTTTGCCGCAGTTTTGGCCACTATAGTCGCTTTTGTGATGGCCGAAAATTATTGAAACAAGCCAATGCCGCACTAGTGGAAACGTCGTCAGACGAAGAGATTGAATAACTGGATGATTGTGATAATCAACACGACAATGAAAACGAGCTTGGAAATGCTGTACAAATTATTGACACCATTACAGACAGTAAGTGTAACACCTGTACGAAGTTCCAACTTGACACAACATTACTATGTGGCCACACTATCCCTATTTCAAATGAAACAGCCAACGCTGCTTTGTCATCTACAGGCAAGCTAGTTTTTTCTACAGGGTTTGTAAACAACAAAAAGTGCACATTAATTCGTGATTCCGGGGCAACGCTCTGTGGGATAAAGAGAACATTAATAGACACTAAAGACTACACAGACAAACATGTCACTTGTCACACATTCTCAGGTACTATAGAGAAATACCCCCTTGCTCTGGTCGAAATTCGAACACCGTTCATATCAGGACAAGTATTGTGCGCAATCCTTGAAAATCCAGTCGCTGATATTATACTTGGGAATTTGCCCAACATACGAGCATGCTCTGAGAAGGAAATCAGAGAGTGGGAGCATAAAAACGGTATTTCCCCCACAAACAGCGATGCTATAGAGAAACACCATTCATGCTTATCTCAATCTGCCAAAAGACCAAGGGAGACAACCACTGAGGTAATTCAGAAAGAATTCACCGAGGTGTACAATGCAGGGGCGGTCGAATCGGTGAGCGATACGACCAAATTAAAACCTCGAATTGAGGATGCTACGAATATACCAAGTACCAAGCCTGTAAATGTGCAACAAAATACACAACACACAAATGCAATAACACGACAGACAACCCATAAAACCAACACTGACCAACTACGGGAATCATTAGAAATAATAGCGCCAAACTCAACTAACATCAATTTTGGAAATGAACAGAAAAATGACCCTACACTTGCACCATACTTTAAGTTAGTAGGACTTAAACCAAAATTAACAAAGAACGCATCGTGGACATTTAGGCTACAAAACAACATCTTAACTAGATTTTACACAACAAAGCAGACCACGATACAGCAAGTACGGTTACCACAAGCACATCGAAACAAAGTTCTAAAAATAGCTCATGACTCCCCTTTTGGAGGTCATATGACATACGAAATGACCAGGGCTATTGTCCTGACCCAGTTTTATTGGCCAAAGTTCGACCAAGACATTAAAACCTTTTGTACATCTTGTGTTATATGTCAGAAACTGGTCAACATGGGGAATAACCCTACTGCATTCTCTTTAAATAGAAACTTGAAATTATCCCATATAAATATGTTGAAACCATATTATGTTAGACAGGACAATGAGACAAATGAACTGACTCAACGAACTGGTGACGGAGACGAAACGACAATTTCCCAACGAAATGACACCTCGACAAACGAAGCATCGTTAACGACACAGTCTTACGACGACGAAAACGACGAAGACATATGGACATTACCGACAATCTGTGATATCGACAACGACGACAAATTTGACGACATATTGACAACGATTGATCTCAACGACGACGACAATGACATTGAGGACAATTTACAAACAGTAGCATCTGTGATAAATCAGACAGACGTGGACAATACTGAAATCCCTGTACCAATCATGACTGACGACGGAAGTATAAATGACATACATATCTCTGACACTTTGACACAACAACAGCGACAAGACATTTTGACTATCCTTGACGAGTATAAATCTATCTTTTCTAACAAACCTGGACGCGATGATAAAATTGTTTCTAAGATCCTTAATCTAGAAGTGCCTACCACCAAGAAACAGATTACAAGTTTACTAGGCCTTATTAACTATTATTCTAAATTCATTCCACATTCGGCAGAACTCACCTCATTCTTTTCCAATATGTTAACTAAAAATCATCCAGCAAAAATTTGTAAAAGTACCAGCTTAGATGATGCAATGTGTAGATTGAAACATATTTTTTCTAATCCACCAGTCTTACGATTACCCAACATAAATTTACCCTTTATTTTGACCACAGATGCGAGCGCTATCGCAATAGGAGGATGCTTGATGCAGGAAGTGGATGGCATAAGACACCCAATTCTCTATGTAAGCCGCAAACTAAAGAAGGCTGAGACTCGGTATGCCACAGTTGAATTAGAGTGTTTGAGCCTATTGTTCTGTATATTGAGATTATCTAAGTTCCTCTTGGGGAGTCACTTTGTGGTCCTCACTGACAGTTCGCCATTATTGGTCCTTAACCAGGGGTCGCCTAAAAACCATCGGCTACAAAGATGGTGTCTTCTACTTCAAGATTTCGACTTCGAAATCCGCCATATCAGAGGCACCGACAACATTATGGCTGACCTTTTATCACGGCAAATAAATGCGCCGGTAGAATGACTCTGATCACATCGACCATTAGCCATACTATAAACTGTGATACTTTTAGTCGGTTGCATATTACAGTGTAACTCTACACCTGCTAGAGTACTCTCAGTGATTAGGTTAATTACGACACCCAAGAACATGATACGTTACTTTGAGAACTATACCATCAAGTGCCTAAGCGCTAGAACGATTCCAGCAAGAAACAGTAACTGTGTTTGTGTCAACCAATAAGATCAACCAGCGAACTAACTCCGAATTCTGTAAGAACTCGTTATATGGGACATTAAGAACATTCCATACTTGCTGTTACTACGTAACTTTACAAACAGCCGAAACAGAACG
Source organism: Cepaea hortensis (assembly GCA_963921405.1). Lineage (NCBI taxonomy): Eukaryota > Metazoa > Mollusca > Gastropoda > Stylommatophora > Helicidae > Cepaea > Cepaea hortensis. The sequence continues at coordinate 81,879,935 of OY992880.1, read as the reverse complement.
ACATCGACTACAACACTCAAGAGACAGCCATACTAGCTTTAACATTCATGGCATAACACGCTAGCAACAGGAGGACAACGCGCACATCATCTTTGGATTTAATTAATTAATTAGTTTAGGATTAAATATGTATTATATTTCCATTATTGATGTATATAAATTGTATTAACCTGTAATTTGTACATATTCGACATTAATATTACAGGCGGAAACCATTCCTAGGCTAAAGAACCGTCCTATACAATTGTCTCTATTTAAATTATAACCCATTTTTGAGTCATCGTACAAGAAGTACGTATTTTCTTAAAGGGCAAATATCGCCTAGCCCATTTTTTCTAAGGGCAATAACACTTACCTCATCTTTAATTATATATTTTAACCAAATACTATTTTGAATGAAAGGTGAGTGAATGACTGTGTGAATGGATTAAATGAGAGAACGATACACTTGGCGGACAAATTGTACGCAAACCGTATTTATTTTAATTTGTCTGCGTCTTTCATGTAAATTGCATGACTTGTCTTATTTGTGAATACATGTGTAGTACTTAGTTTAATAGTGAGTTAATATACTTAATTTAGCAGTTAGGATACATCTAAGCACCACTACTTGGAATGCCTGATCATGTATTGCACACAGTGCAGTAGTTCATGATTGAGGTTATCCCAACTCGTGACGCTTGGAAATACGCCACACATTCAGCACACACAGTACACAAACCTTAAAACTCAACACTATCAAGTTAAAATACAGTCACTTTATTAGAAACATCAACTTATTAGTCAAGCACACTAACAAGCCAACAGGGACACTTGTAGTATGAGGGGGATAAAATAACAAGGTAACTACATATTTTGCACTAGATAACATACGAGAGTAAAAGTGTATTGAAATGCACACACAAATCAAGATTTGAAGGTGTACTTAATTAGCCAGGACTTCGGTCTTGTTAACTCTCTTAACAGAGGTTAATTGTCTGGGTAACAGTTGGGTACTATTGAGAAGGGCGGGTTGTAAATACAACTACTTAAACGTCACGTAACTTCGGTCTGATAAGCATTGTTAAGGACACAAGAGACAGAGTGATCTCTTTACCAAATCAGAGAAGTGGTGTATGGGAGAATACATGAGTTTTAATGCCAGTATGTAGGTTACCAGGTTACTGTCCACCAATCTACAAACACCAACTTTATGTGATTCGGTGACAGAATTAGGATAGATCTAATTACCCAATAACAAGCCATATTAGGGGGGAGGGGGGAATCCTGTCACCGCCTCACCGTTAGATATATTATGAGAGGGCTACAACTCCAGCCCAAGGGAGAGAAACGAGTAGCTCAGAGCCCGAGTAATCTAGAGCCTTCTAGAAGAACTGGTCAATGAGTCCAGGGTTCCGTGGACACTGATGTGGCCCGCCTATTGCGGGGTCCACGAGGAACTCGGACAGAGTTACCACCCGTGTCGGAATGGGACACGTGTGGACCGGCAGAGGACAGACGGACTTGAGAGAGGCAACAGGGCCTGCCTTTGAGGGACTCTATAGCTATCAATAGATATATAGACATAGGCTAGATAGTTTGCTAGACTGTTGAATGATAAGTATGTGTTTGATGTTAACCAGCTGTGATATGTAATATGCGCCAACGCATACTGTATATGTATACACAATAAATATTCGATCTCATAGCGAACAGATTTATTGTTGCCTGTATGAACCCAAGTTTAGTTACCTAGATACGAGCAAGACTATGACAGTGGGGGTGTGTGACTATGTGGATATACAACTGTGTGAGTATTTGTGTATTTGCGTCTGTGCAAGTGGTATGTGTCGACAATGATAGTATGTGAAGGCGTGTATTATATTCCTTGTTGTATGTATGAATAATGATATATGGACGTATTGGTGTGAGAGAGATAGATAGATAGATAGATAGATAGAGAGAGAGAGAGAGAGAGAGAGATAGAGAGAGATAGATAGATAGATAGGTAGATAGATAGATAGAGAGAGATAGATAGATAGATAGAGAGAGAGAGAGAGAGAGAGAGAGAGAGAGAGAGAGAGAGAGAGAGAGAGAGAGAGAGAGAGAGAGAGAGAACAAAGGCAGAGTATTACGTATCAGTAAACTTTTGTTAGTGCGTTTGTGATTGTGAGTGAGTATGAATGTATGCAAGAGAGTGTGTAGTTGTGTGTTATTGAGTGGGTACATAACTGTGAGAGTGTTCATTTGACATGTTCATTTGAGAGTATCTTTCATTTGACAATGTGTTTTTTCCCCCTCTCTATGTGAATGTAAAATGCAAAATAGTTAAATTATATACGAAAGAAGAGTAATTGGAAGGGCTGTATGTATGACGTGCCCGTGTGTCCAAATTGTTCTTTCTATCTATCCGTCCGTCGGTCTGTCTGTTATAACAGTGTGACTGTTATGAATTTGCATGGCTAAATGTCTGGGTTCAAACAGCAAAGCATGGCACTTACTGTGCAAGAGGAAAAATTAGGCAGTGCACGGGTGAGCACTGTCGCTTGATGATGCGATAAGGGAGTCATAGGGGATGACAATTTAGTTACGAGACAGAAGCTTCTGACCATCGTCTCGAGTAGCACCTTAGGGTTCCATCTGGCGAGATTTAGGTTTAAAGTTGAAGATTTTATAAAAATAATTTGTAATTAGATCCGTGACCTGACCTTTTGTGGCCATGCTGATCATATATCCTAAATTTATATGAAATAACAATAAACGTAACAGAACCAGAATTCGCCTGTGTTTGGACTCGTTGAGAAATTAAAGAATTCCTGCACCACTATACGTCACGTCCTTTGACGCCCCCTGCAGATGACCATAATGGTTGGCGACTCTGCTATACTGTCTGTCTGTCTGTCTGTCCACCCATCCTTCCATCCATGCATACTTTAGTCTGTCTGTCTTTCTGTCTGTCTGACTGTCGGTCAGACGGTCGTTCGGTCGGTCGGTCGGTCGGTCGGTCGGTCGGTCGGTCGGTCGGTCGGTCGGTCGGTCGGTCGGTCGGTCGGTCGGTCGGTATGTCTGTCTGTCTGTCTATCTGTCTGTCTGTCCACCCACCAACCCATCCTTCCATCCATGCATCCTTTCGTCTATCTATCTGTCTGTCTGATAATAGATCAACATATTATCATTTATAGTATGTCCCGCAAAGAATGCCTTCATTCACGATCAATTATTTTGAAAACTGTCTGTTGCATCGTTATGAAATTTATCCAGCCATCTTATATTTACCCCCATTCATTCATTCATTCGGTAGCATGTCCTTTGCAGAACCTCGCTCCCATAACAACCTTCCGGAAAATTTCTCGATCACAAGCAAGATGTCCCGCGTCTGATACACCCATCTGGAGATCATCCGCCACATCCTGCACCCATCTTCTCTTTGGCCTTCCTCTTCCTCTCTTCCCAGGCATATACCCTTCCATTATTGTACTTGGAATGTACGCACCCTACTTGACAGAGACGGCGCGTTGGGTCCAGAGAGACGAACAGCACTGATTGGGAGAGAGCTGGGCAGGTACAACATCGACATTGCAGCCTTGAGCGAGACACGACTTGCAGAAGAAGGCCAAATCTGTGAAATTGGTGCCGGCTACACATTTTTCTGGAGTGGAAGGAAAAGCGAGGAAAGACGCCAATCCGGTGTGGAATTTGCAATTAAGTCGGCCCTGGTCGGCAAATTAGCTGGATTTCCAAAGGCTATAAACGACAGGCTCATGACCATGAAGTTGCCTCTGCTGAATGGAAGGAAGCACGCAACCATTGTGAGTGTCTACGCACCAACTATGACCAACGAAGATGATGTCAAGAACAGGTTCTATGAGGACCTTCACAATGTATTAACATCTGTTCCCAAAGGAGACAAACTTATACTCCTTGGGGATTTCAATGCCAGAGTAGGCACGGACACCACCTCTTGGAGTGGCATTATTGGAAAGCATGGAGTCGGAAATTGTAACAGCAATGGACTCCGCCTCCTTCAGACATGTGCCGAACATGATCTCCTGATTACGAACACAATTTTCCGTCTCCCCATGAGAAATAGGACATCGTGGATGCACCCTCGCTCGAAACACTGGCACCTCATTGACTATGTCATCGTCAGGAGGAGTGACAGACAAGACGTTCGAGTGACAAAATCCATGTGTGGTGCCGAATGTTGGACAGACCATCGTCTCATTGTCTCGAAAATGAACATCCACATCAGGCCACCACAGCGTCCTCAAGGGGCGAAAATGCAAACAAAGCTAAATGTCACCCGCCTAAACAGCAAGAAAATGCAGCAGTCGTTTGAAAATATGCTGGAAGACTGCCTCAAGCCCAATGCTGAAGCTAAACAGGATACAGAAACAGAATGGAGAGCCCTAAAGGACATAATTTACAACACTGCTATGGAAATCCTGGGTCCAGCCCCCCGAAAGCATAAAGACTGGTTTGATGAAAATTCCGAAGACATCAACCAATTGCTGGCCGAGAAACATCTTCTCCTCAAGGCACATTTGAATGACCCAAAGTCAACATCAAGAAAAGATGCTTTCAAGAACATTCAGAGAGTAGTGCAGCAGAAACTTCGGCACATGCGGGACTCCTGGCTGAGCAGCAAAGCTGATGAAATTCAGGGCTTTGCTGACAGACATGATATGAAAAACTTCTACGACTCACTGAAAGCGGTCTATGGTCCTTCATCACCAGGCATAGTTCCCCTCCTCAGTGCAGATGGGGGAAACATTGGTCACCGATAAGAAAGAAATCCTTCAACGCTGGGCAGAGCATTTCAGCAAAATCTTAAATGCAACTTCCTTCTTCGATGATGAAACCATCAACTGCCTTCCTCAAGTTCCCACCAATGAGACACTTGATGACCTGCCAACCATAGTGGAAGTAAACAAAGCCATCCAGCAACTCTCCAGCGGCAAGGCACCTGGTCCTGACTCCATCCCAGCAGAGATATACAAGGCAGGTGGGCCGGTCCTAACAGAGCAGCTTCGCCAAGTCTTCACAAACATATGGATGAACGAGACCATGCCACAAGATTTTAAGGACGCGTCAATAGTCCACCTTTACAAACGAAAAGGAAACCGCCAATCCTGTGACAACCACCGAGGCATCTCCTTGCTTTCAATTGCAGGGAAGATACTCGCCAGAATTCTTCTCAATCGCCTCACGGCCCATCTCGATCACGATCTTCTTCCTGAGAGTCAATGTGGCTTCAGAAAAGAACGTGGAACTGTTGACATGATTTTCGCTGCGAGGCAGCTGCAAGAGAAATGTCAGGAACAGAACTGCGAAATGTTCTCCACTTTCATTGACCTTACCAAGGCTTTTGATACAGTCAGCAGAGAAGGACTGTGGAAGATTATGGCAAAATATGGCTGTCCACGAAAGTTTGTCCAAATAGTGAGGCTATTTCATGACGGCATGCAGGCAAGAGTACAGGAAAATGGTGAACTGTCTGAACCCTTTCCTGTCACCAATGGAGTGAAGCAAGGATGTGTCCTGGCACCAACACTGTTCAGCCTCATGTTTTCAGCCATGTTGATGAATGCCTTCGAGAACGACGACATTGGAATAGACATCAACTACCGTATGGATGGAAAGTTATTCAATCTCAGAAGGCTGAAAGCTAAAACCAAAATTGACAGCGGCACCGTCAGAGAGCTCCTGTTTGCTGATGATGCGCTCTATACGCCAACTCAGAGGCGGACATGCAACATAATGTTTCAGCTTTCTCACATGCCTGTGCCAACTTTGGGCTCAATATCAACTTGGAGAAGACTGTAGTTATGTACCAGCCAGCTCCAGGGAATAATCACACTGTGCCGAATATCAAAGTGAATGATCATAGACTAAGTGTTGTGGACAAATTCACCTATCTTGGCAGCACCGTGTCACAAGCTGCCACAATCGATGACGAAGTGAATGCAAGAATCTCCAAGGCCAGTGCAGCCTTTGGCAGACTGAACAAGAATGTATGGGACAGAACTGGAATAAGCCTGCAAACAAAGCTAAAAGTCTACAAAGCAGTTGTATTATCCACACCGCTATATGCTTGTGAAACCTGGACTGTTTATCAGCGACACGCTAGGAAATTAAACCACTTCCACACAGTCTGCCTAAGGAAGCTACTGAAGATTAAATGGCAAGACAAGATTCCAGACACTGAAGTCCTAGAAAGAGCATCCATGCCCAGTATCCACACTCTACTGATGAAGAATCAGATTCGCTGGGCTGGTCACTTGACTCGCATGCCAGATCACAGGCTCCCTAAACGAATTTTTTACAGCGAACTGCGTTGTGGTAAACGCTCCCAAGGTGGCCAGAGGAAACGTTTTAAAGACACTCTGAAAATTTCACTGAATGCTTTTGGAATTCATCATGACACCTGGGAGGCTGCAGCCAGAGACCGAAATTCGTGGCGTGCATCATTGCGCAAAGGTGCAGTCATATGTGAGGCAACCAGGACTGCAAGAGCTGTGAAGAAAAGGCAGGACAGAAAAACCACTGCAGGAAATCCTCCTCCAGAGACGTCAAGCATTCTTTGCCCACATTGTCAAAGAACATTTCGAGCCAAAATAGGCCTTATCAGCCATCTTAGAACCCATGGCTCCACACCTTCAACCCCACTGGATGAAATGAATGGTCATCATCATTCTTGATGGACAAACAACAACATTGTTCTCTCCAAACTGTCGTGACGTTTCAAGTGACCAAAATACTTCAATTTTCTTTGTTTTATCGTCTTTAATAGCCATCCCTCCTCAATATCCAACTCTTGAAGTATGGATGCATTTGTTCTTTTCTTTACCCAAGATATTCTTAGAACTCGTCTATAACATTTATATTCAAAGGCACGTATGCGCTGTTCAGCTTGTTTAGTAAGTGTCCATGTCTCACAGGCGTATGTTGCAATGGGAAAGATGCATGCTCTTAAAAATCTAATTTTTGTAGTTCTGTCTGTCCCACTCCATAATTTATTCATCTGTTTTAGTCTTTGAAGAGCAATGGATAGTCGCCTTTTAATTTCTCTCATTGTGTCACCATTATTGGTAATCAATGACCCAAGATATTCAAAATTTTCCACCACCTCCAATTTCCTCCCATTAATGTATATTTCTTTCTCCATAGTAGTTTTATCTGTATGCATTATCTTTGTTTTTGCTATGTTAAGATATAAGTTGTGATTTTCACTATTCAATTGTGTTGAGGCTATTAGGTTTTCTATGCCATTCTGTGTTGTGGATAGTAATACTGTATCATCAGCATATCGAATCTCTGGTATGTCATGACCGCCGATAGTTAGGGCATCATATGGCTCCCTGTTTATATCATCTCTTACATTTCTCATTATATTTTCGGCGTACAGGTTAAACAAATAGGGTGACAGCACGCAGCCCTGACGGACTCCTTGCTTGATGTCAAACCAATCTGATGTCTCGCCATCTATTCTAACTGCTGCTTGTTGGTCTAGATATAGCATTTTTATGAGATGTACTACATGTGATGGAAAGCCCATATTCCTCATGATTTCCAAATGTTTCTGATGCTGTACACAGTCAAATGCCTTTGAATAATCCAAAAAAACATGAGAATAGGTTTACATTAAATTATCTGCACTTCTCTATTATTAAACGCATGTTGAATATGTGATCTCTTGTCCCTCTTCCTTGTCTAAATCCAGCTTGAACCACGTTAATCTCTGCTTCCATTTTCTTACTAAGTCTTCGCATTATGACTTTTAGTAGAATTTTACTTGCCTGACTGATCAGGGCAACAGTTCTATAGTTGATGCATAATTTCAGGTTGCCCTTTTTTGGTATTGGAATGAAGATAGTTCTCTTCCAATCTTTTGGCCATATACCATATTTCCAAATCTTTGTACATAATGCATGATATATGTGTATGCTTTCTTCTCCTCCTGCTTTAATTAGTTCAGCTGGTATCTCATCACATCCAGGTGATTTACCATTCTTCAGGTTTCTTATAGCCCAAGCAATTTCATCTAATGTGGGTTCAGGTTCTGTCTCTGCTGTCATTGGCTCATGTATCTCATTCATATCCTCACTGTCACTCATATCATACATTCCACTGCAGTACTCCTGCCATCTTTCTAGAATTTGTCTAGATTCTGTTAAGTTATTTCCCATCTTGTCACAGATAACATTCAATTGAGGTTGAACATTTCTTGTCAATAACTTCATTTCTTTGAACATTTCATAATCTCTTCCAGCCTTATGATATTGCTCTATTCTGGTACAGCAATCTTGTATATATTGATTTTTGTCCTTTCTTGTGTTCTTTCTTATTTCTCGAGTTAAAGACCCTCACCCAAGGAATATGTCTTTGATAGGTCCAAAATCAACTTAAATCATCGAAAGCGTCGACATTTCTTTGATGTTTTGCTGAAAAACTAGTGATTTCTCGCTAACAAATTTATGTTTACAGTAATGAAAGCCCCGCCAATTCAGATGACACACAAGGCGCATCCGGATTCGTATGGTAGTGGGTGCAATGAAAGAAGTAGCTTAAAATCGACAGGGTCGGCTGCATTGCACCGGGTTTTTATCCTATATGGCTCAGTTTCTTTCCGCAGCGCGGAAAGCGTCACACAAAGCGCGAACTCCGTACCTCCAGCGACAACCCTCGGGAGTCTCCGAAAAAATGCACTCGTAAAATAAATGACGCGGCCCGGAATCGAACATACAACCTTCGGAGCCCGAGTCAGGCGGTTTGAGCACTTCACCACGGAGAATCACGAGAGGGGTGCAATGTGTAATATTAGTAAAGACAGAGAATTTACAGAGGCATGGGGTAAATAATTTGTAAATTAACAGGAAAGTAGAAGGAATATATTTATTACCCTATTTTTCATTTCCTTCTTGTTTCTTCAGCTGCTGGTTAATAATGTGTACACAAGTATTCGTGTTAGCTTTTTGTATTGAGTTCGTGTAAGCTTCCAAATAGCTGTGCGTTAATGTGCGTATGGAGGGATCAGAAATGATACCGCAATTTAGTCATCATGTTTCCATTTTTAAGGATCTGTTCAGCTTTCTGTGTAGTTTTTTCCCATGTACACATGGGTGACAGACCCGCTTTGAGTCTTCGTGAAAGATTGTCTACTCTGCTGCTTACCGTTCAGAGACGGAACATGATTACCTGTTTTGCACAATGAAAATAGTTGTCAGTGTCTCTGCAGTGGGCTTTCTTCTTAACGACCAAGATGTTGGTCCTCTTTTCATTGAAGTTTATAGATTGAATCGTATGCACTGTGTTGTCCACTAATTTGACAACGTGTTTGCTCTCACGTTTCTTGTTATGCCACAATATGTCAGTTTCCACCGCAATATTACTCTTGTGTTGGTATTCAATGCGTTTAGTGTCTGTGTGTGTGTGTTTGTGTTTGTGTGTGTGTGTTTGTGTGTGTGTGTGTGTTTTTTTTTTTTGTTTTTTTTTTTCAATACAGGTGTTGTCACCGCTGGGGGAAATATTTGTAACAAAATATCCCAGTTGGTGTGCACGTGGATGGAGGTCTGCGATCTGCTCAGACCTTAATCTGTGTCGGACGATTCCAGTAGGTTGATGACTGCTCTCGGTTGCATAAAATTCAATCCATCCTTTCTCCGATAATCCTCTTTCTCTTTCAACACATGGTCCTCACATTTTTCCACTAACCTTTATCAATATTTAATAGCTCGGACTGGATTAATATCCTGACGTCAGACAATTTGAATATAGTATTGTCAGCTGCCACCTGTCCTTTAATTTTAGCCCACACAAGTTCTATAGGGTTAAAATGAGAATGGTACGGAAGAAGTCTCAAGCACCCATGACGATGATCTTCTATCAACTTGTCGATTTGATATTTCTTGCTTTTTGGCGTCTGTTTTACAAAGGACAACAATTCTAGCTAGAAATACGTTTCTGGAAATGGTATGTGTTCCATTCGGAGTCATATCTTTATTGCTCCCTTTGTGCTCGATGCTGTACGTATTTTGTATTCTTGGGCAATAACATTGATATCATGCATTGTCCATAATTGGACACGACGGTCTATCTAGTATTCTCGAGCCAATCTCTAAATACATTACCATTCATCTTATTATGATAATCCGTATTGTCTGTATGCTTTGATACGAACACGAGCCCAGCATTCTTTTGTAAGCCATTACGCGTATTACCAGCATGGGCCATGACCAAAAGCTGTCCTATACTACTGGGCACATATCGCTTTATCTGTCCATCCACTGATTGCCATTCCTTATCACTTGTGTGGTGCGCATTGATCCACATTTCATCCAAACACACTATGCCATAATTTTCTTTGCGCATTTCCCTTATTTCAAGTAGGTATCTGCTTCTCATGGCTCCTAAATGCGGTTGCTTGCAAAGATTATTTCTACCGCCCTTGTACTTTCAAATAGTGAAGATAATGTCCTTATAATTTTCCACAAAGTTGTTTTGGATAGCTCTATGTTATTGTTCTTTCTGAACCAAACCCTAAGTTTTCTTACAGTCACTGTTTCTTTGGCATCCAGCATTTTTATAATGCTGGATAATCCTGGATATAAAATCCAAAATGTTAATAATTTTAGGAGTCTCCGTGGCGAAGTGGTCAAGCCTTTTGACTCGGGCTCCAAAGGTCGTGGGTTCGATTCCGGGCCGCATCCTTCGGTTCTCGAGGTAAATTTTTCGGAGACTTCTGTGGGTCGTCGCTAGAGCTGCGGAGTTCGTGCTTTGTGCGATGCTTTCCGCGCTGCGGAAAGAGACCGAGCCATATGGGATAGAACCCGGTGCAATGAAGTCGACCCTGTCGAATATCAAGCGACTTTTTAAAGCATTTTTATAATAGCTCGCCTTATGACATCTTTGTCAAAGCTGTCGACGAAATCACCGTTTACTCAAACCCAATGCATGCATTGTTCTTTTTTCGGAATTTTTAATAGTATAAAACAGTTTCCTGCGATCAGCTCCTTGACAAAAATATGTGTACAACTTCATAGTGTATAATTTCGCATTCAATCCCATTGAAAAATATTCACAGATGACAAGGTTAGCGATAAGTGGTAAGATTTAAAAAAAAAAAAAAAACATATTAAACAGGTTTCATGAAATAACCCACATTTTGAGACACCCGTGAATGAACAGTCCTAATTTAAACAACGCGGGTAGTTGGCATAAGGCCAATCCCGTGAAAAAACGAACAATATTCAACACTGAGCGCTGATTGTCTGGCTACGCTGTAATACATTTAAAATTATGAATTTAATCTCAGACCCGTACATTATATACCGCATATAAACAAACTTTGAAATCTGCCGTAAAATCTCCAGAACAAAAAAAAAAATTTCGGGTGGACCTAATGATAAGGTTATATACTAAATCTCATAATTTTCCCTCAGTTGATTACTGAGATATGGATGTTTATATTGGGGCCAAAAAAAAAAAAAAAACGTACTATAGTATAAGTGCGAGACAGTATATGACTAACCCGTCTTTGACACGATCATTTTGAAAATCCCTCGACACGTGGAGTGATCTTTTGTAAAAAAAAAAAAAAAAAAACCAAACTAAACTGGATGTAACTTGCCAAGCACAATCATTTATTTCATGGTCACAGCGGGAGATATCCGTTTAGTGGCTCAGATTTAAGCGCATTCCGTCGTTTTCAATAGAGTCTAACCTTTCAAGCTATGATGCAGTTATAGCTCGCTTACCTAGTCCATATTCTATCACGGACAGAATTAACTAATGAAACAGGATTACAAGACATCGTTGTTCTATTTGAGCAGCCGTGATGGTGTTTTAAAGCCTCCAATTTCCGTTGCTGTAATGGCGTGCCTAATGTGTTTATTGTCTAGCGCCACGTGTATTACCTCTCTTTTCCTGATTCATACTTGTTGTTCAGCGTAGGATTGGGCATTCTACGCCCCTGTTCCAAACGAATTTATGATGTTCTACTTGCGTGGGATCCCATACAGAACTCAAGATAGGATAGCGGACTAGCTCAGCACGTCATAGATCAGTAGAACTCCACATACACAATACGAAAAGGCGGTAAAGCCACAGTAACGTGGTAGTTAGGGTGGGGAGTATGTGGACACTCTTAGGTTTTATTGCACAGTTTACAACTGGTACACGGAAATATCGTAGGAAGTAAAGACAACCGGCATGAGTCTGATCACATCACCTACCAAGTGCCGATTGGTCGATGCAAATATGGGTCTAGCATTATATTTCTAAGACTAAGGCGTGTAAATTGGGTCTTACTTTAGTTACCTGACATTTTCATCTTCTGGTTTCTATTTTACTCACTACAGTGTGTAGATGGAGTGTCCTAGGGCACTATGACAGCGACCACCACCCTTGCAGCAGGTGGAGAACGGCAGAACCAGGCAGCACAAGTCAACGGTCAAGACCTTCAAGTATGACAGTTCAGAGAAAGATGTGGTGAGTAAAATAAGGCGCGACAAGTGCAGGAATTGTCATAGCAGAAACAAAAAACTGGGATCAGCCACTTGGTGGAATTTTCAGGTGGAGAAATTCTGGGTGGATAAGTGTGGTGCTGTAAGGGAATGGCAAAACGCCAAGAAGAACAGATCTGCCCATCCTAGTCTTATCGTGCACTTGGAGAGAGATCAACAAAAAAGATAAGCTATTTTACAAAAAAATGACAAGAAAAAAAAACACTGTATAAAGTGATTAACAGTGAAGAATGGATTGAGTTGTGTCAAAGAATAAGCAAAGACAAGTCACTGAAATTGTTCTGGTGACTACATAAAAGTATGAATGGGGTACTCAAAAAAAGAATGTTCCTGACTTCCAAAGTGCTGACCTTATCTGGAAGAGGTCTGACGAGAATAAGGGCAAGGCCCTTTTCGAACGCTGTCTAGAGCAGACCAACCAGACAGATATGAGAGGCCAAAACTTTGCCAAGGGGGTTAGCTCAGATAGGTGTAAGGCCCAAACAGAGAAACCTGGACCAAGGCAGCAGTTTTTGCCCATGATGTCTATGAAGGTTTCCACTCAGGCATTCAAACATGTGCTACGTCGAATGATCTTAAGAATGCGTACAACAGAGTACCATTGGATTTTTTAATGTTTCAGATTCTTGAACTCCATTGAGAGAGTCCATTCCTCCTTAGTTGGATCGTCGTAGCCCTCTTCCAACAGAAAGTAGTTTTAGATGTGGCAGTTGGACTTCTGAACTAACAACAATATATCTGGGCCTGCCACGGGGACACCATTATCGCCGGTGCTTTTCAACGGCCTACACTGATAATTACCAGCGAGCTGGTCCAGGAAGGACATTGTCATTTACCGACGATGTGTTTGTGTATCGTCAGGGTAAGGATAGAGATCGGTTTGCTGTGGAACTACAAACAGAACTAAATCGCATCAGCACTTGGTGTGTGGAATCTAGAGAAATGGTCAATCCAACGAAGGCAGCAGAGACATGGTTCTCTACGAGTAACCATATTGTCAACACTCCAACACCAACTGTATATCTGTGTTCAGAGACTGTGGACAGAACAAAGGCAATGAATTACCTTGGGATACGTTTTGATCGAAGCCTTGCTTATAATGAGCACATAGACCAGGTGATAACAAAGGCCAAGCGGGGTTTGCCTGCGATGTGGGTGATGGTGGCGGCAAACTGTGAGCAGCGCCATATATGTCTTCTTTACGAGAGTCTGGACATTTCTGGTTTTGAGTATGCGATGGCGATCCTGGCTCTCAGCCGTAAGCAGATGGAAGGGACGGAAAGGATACAGAACGAAGCTATGTGTATTATTCTTGTATTTACAAGGGATACAGCAAAGAGGGCGATGCGCAACATTCTTGATTTTCCAAGCATTGGGGACAGAATACAAATTTGCAGTGCACGTGCGTACCTCAGAGTCAACGCAAACACACAGAATCCACTATGTAGTGAAATTAAGAAGGTAAAAGGAAGCAGGTTAACAAGAGGAAATTCGTAGATGGGTAAAGCCAAAGACAATCTTCAGCAGGTGTGTTTACTTGACGACTTAGACCCTGGCGAGGAGTGGGTACAAGTGCCAACATATTTCTGTACGTCCTTTTCAGTTTGCATCCAACTAGACAGAAAATGCAGACAAGAAAATCTAACCGCTGTGGAGGTGGAAGTACAGGCATTATTTTTCTTCGAGATTTCTTTAGATGGTGATGCTCTCATTTACACAGGTTGGTCGGTCGTTCGACGATTGAGAAGTTTGACCAAAGGTAGCCTGACTATGGAAGTCATGGCAGTAAGTAAAGCAATCAATAACATGGCTCGAGACACAGACATTCATTGGGGCATATTTATCTAGTGGCTCAATGAGCTTGCTAAAGAAGATAGAGATGGGGTGGATCAGAAGAGAGTGGTTGCTGTCTCATGAGCGGTCTCGGCTGGCAATGATTAGTTTCATTTTCGTGCCAGGGCATGAGGGTGTAATAGGAAATGAGCGGGCTGACAAGTTTGCTGTTAAGGCTACGGCAGAAGGCGGACGAGCCTTGAACCAGTCTGACATTCTGAATGCTTTATGAGAAGTCGTTCGCAGGAACCAAGTGATGATTGTGAATCTACAACGATGATCAGGATACTAGAACAGCAAATTAAAAGAGGTGTGGCTAAGCAAGAACACTACGCGGGAAGCCCCAAAGAAGATTAATAAACCAACACAGAACTGTTGTCGTTAGCTGCTGCATGCTGCGGGATTTACTGAGCACTTATGGACTGAATGGTTCGGTGCGCAATGAGGATGATCTGTCGACTAACTAACTAACTAAACTTAACTAACTAACTAACTAACTAACTAACTAACTAACTAACTAACTAACTAACTAACAGTTTCGTCTGTGGGGGGTTTCCAGTGAAAATACTTGCAGTTTATAAAATTATCGGGAGTTTTAAAATGTGCGTCCTTTCAGCGCCAGCGTCTGTCACGCATCTCTTGACTTGATAACATCTATTTAGTTCTGTCCATTAGGTCCTCTTCAGAGATGTTATACCATATCTAGTCCTACTATTCTGCGCTGATACAATTAATAAATGTTTGAAGTTTATCATGAACTGTTTTAGACGTTGTTCATCCTTCTGAAGTAGTACTAATACTTCATAAAACAATCTTAATTTATACATTAAAGCTATTATTCAAATAAAGTACTACTTCAAATTTCTTTTTACTTCCAAACATTTCCTAGTGCCACGAACTTATTGTGGTATGTCACTTATGTAATGGCTCGTAACTGGTACTGCAGCACATTCTCGCTTGATTATGAACAAAATAAACGCCAGACACCGTGTCAGGTTGATGATGACTTTATTAAATGAGTTCACCCTGCCGTTCCCGCAGCCCGCTGGCAGAAATATTGCTTTACTCAATGTGCCGCTCACTCAGTTCCTACATGTTGTTAGTCGGTCGGGGATGACCCTTGCCTCGTCAACGCTGGCGTGTGTTCTTCTGCCCATGTTCCACTAAACGTTATCACATCACATAAGTCAGTCGGTATGTTACATTGGCACCTTGCCGTCTTGACAGACGATAGTTTGTGCTTTAAAAAGGCATAATAACTTTTAACTATGGCGGTAGCGAGTGTGACTGATAAGGCCAATTTGCGCTGTAAATGTCCGTTCACAGTGGGTGCATGTGAACACGTGGTCATTTCCACCATCATGCACCATCTTACGTCTCAAACGCTTGGTGTGTGACTTTTCTGCAATAATTTTCTCCTTTGACTTTATTCCATTTCTGATATTTGCCCTCCATGCAACACGTTCAGCGGCGACTTGCTCCCAATGTGCATTATCAATGTCTGTATCAATCATGTCCCGCTTACACACATCTTTGTATCGTAGTAGAGGCCGACCCTGAGATCTCTTACCCATCTGTAATTCACCAAAAAAGATATCCTTTGGTATTCTACCATCATCCATCCGCCTAAGATGTCCTATCCATCTAAGTCTACGAAGACTGAGCATGGAATAAACTGTCACACAACCTGATCTTTCCAATACTTCAGTATTTGTGATTTTGTCTTGCCACTTAATACCAAGAATTCTTCGCAGACACCGCATATGAAAGCTGTTTAAATTGTTCTCTTCAGTCGGTATGTTAATACATTTACAAAATGTTCAACTTACAGTTACTCAGAGAATATCATCCTATCACACAATGTTACACCTCAGATGTGGTTAAGAAATATTGTAACACACATTTAGCGAATATACTGGCGAATCGCCCATACTAGTAACTTCTCGTAGACGCTGACAAGATCACTTGTTCTCTGGTTCCTTCATTTCCAGCATTTAGCGTAGCCAAATATCGTTCATATTATTTCACCATTCCATTGCAGAATTACTGATATCGCTAACCTTCCTAACCGCTGTTGACAGCCTGTAACCTGAGTCCTGAGTTATCTCACAATTCTTCTGTGCCTCTCAGCTATCCGTGGTCACATTTTTACCCCTTGCCTTGTAATTTAGCCCGAGGTGTACACGTTGACGCCTTGTGTTGATTAGCGCTCAATTGCAGTGTCTCAGGGTTAAGTAAGTCGGTTTTGCCCTAATATACTTTATTAAATCCCTTGCTCTAAGTGCCTCAGGGTTAGACAACTGTTGGTTTTCCGTGTTATCCTCTATTAGTTTCCTTACTCCACTTCTGATACATGGCACCTAGTAATGTGAAAGCTTCTTCTGCCTTATGTATCTCAGCTTAGTATCCTACTATCTGCCTTGTGGGACTGTAAGAGTCCCTGATACCCTCTGTCGCTGCTGCCACTTCTGACTCTCCTGCTGTTTAATCTAAATAGTGCCTTTTATAGGTCTTTATCTTCATTAATTCATTACGTATTTTTGTTTGTGGAAATTAGCTTTAGCAGATGTGGTGGTGATCTAAATCTAAATGTGTAATCTTTTGAAATCCTTAGATTATATAGAAACGATCTAAGTTTCTTGCTAATACGAATGGATCCATGTGAATTGTGCGTTGTGGTCTTGTGATATCCATCTAGTTTTATGTATTGTTGTATGTGGAAAAGCACGTCCGTTTATGACATATTGTTTCAATGCGCAAACATTAGGGAATTTGGCTGACTATGAAAATGATGAATTTCCACTTATAACCTCTAGACCATTTGGCAACTTATTCACAATATTCTGTAACACTCACGCACCAGCTATGAGGAAGATTTCGGGACATCATTGTGGATTGTATTTTGCCTATTTTTAAACAACGTGGAAACAGATCAATATGGCCTAAGGGATAAGAGCGTTCGCTCCTAAACTTCCGATGTGTTGACGCCGAGGTAGTGGGTTAAATCCCTACACCCGTTACTTGGACTAAAGTGTTGACTTCTCCTCCTTGACTTGGGGACGTTAGTTGCAAGTACCCCAGACGTCAAAGTGGATACGCCTATTGGTAGTGACACTGGTAACAGGAAAAACTAATCCTCAAGCAAACTTCCGTCCACTGCCCTAGAAGTAGTAGCGCATGTATGGACGCTTGAGTTCAAAGCCAACGAAGACACACACACACACACACACACACAAACACGTTGAATAATACCGTGCGGCAATCTCTAAGTAACGTTAATATTGTATGGCCAAGCTGTTACTTTCTAGTCACACTTCTCCACTGCCACATCTAGCTGTGTCTATACCAGACTTTCACTTACCAGTGTGTACAAGTGTTATAGGCTTGACACTTGCAACACAATCTAACTGTGTCTATACCATACTTTCTCTTACCAGTGTTACACTAGAAACACAATCTAACTGTGTCTAGACCAGACTTTCTCTTACCAGTGTGTACAAGTATTCTAAGCTTGACACTTGAAACACAATCTAACTGTGTCTATACCATGCTTTCTCTTACCAGTGTAACACTAGAAACATAATCTAACTGTGTCTAGACCAGAATTTCTCTTACCAGTGTAACACTAAAAACACAATCTAACTGTGTCTAGACCAGAATTTCTCTTACCAGTGTGTACAAGTATTCTAAGCTTGACACTTGAAACACAATCTAACTGTGTCTATACCATGCTTTCTCTTACCAGTGTAACACTAGAAACATAATCTAACTGTGTCTATACCATGCTTTCTCTTACCAGTGTAACACTAGAAACACAATCTAACTGTGTCTAGACCAGACTTTCTCTTACCATTATGTACAAGTGTTATAGGCTTGACACTTGCAACACAATCTAACTGTGTCTAGACCATATAATCACTTATTAGTATGTACAAGTATTCTAAGCTTGACGCTTGCAACACAATCTAAATGTGTCTTTACCAGACTTTCACTTACCAGTGTGTACAAGTATTCTAAGCTTGACACTTGAAACACAATCTAACTGTGTCTATACCATATTGTCACTTACCAGTATGTACAAGTATTCAAAGCTTGACGCTTGCAACACAATCTAACTGTGTCTTTACCAGACTTTCACTTACCAGTGTGTACAAGTATTCTAAGCTTGACACTTGAAACACAATCTAACGGTGTCTAGACCAGACTTTCTCTTACCAGTGTGTACAAGTATTCTAAGCTTGACACTTGAAACACAATCTAACTGTGTCCATACCATATTTTCACTTACCAGTATGTACACGTATTCTAAGCTTGACGCTTGCAACACAATCTAACGGTGTCTTTACCAGACTTTCACTTACCAGTGTGTACAAGTATTGTCGTGAAATGCAGCCTTTACATCGCAAAACAATTTTCGGTTCTCTTCTGATGGACCATGTGGGGAGAGAGCAGAGGAATGAACTGCTTTCTCTGTGGGCATGTATGAGACGTCTCACATGACGCAAGATTACAAACCACCACAGGTGGCTTTCTGTATGGGAAATTTAATTTCACACCAGTACAGGTCAACCCCAGACATTATCAATCCAGCCAGACTGGAGGGCAGACTCTGTAGACTGTGTAATTAAAACCGACTAGGCATGACGCAAGCAAACCAGGTTTACCAACAGAGTTGTAAACTTGCAGCTGACCATGAGAACCTAATTGCTCCTTTGACATGACACCATGTAGGAAAACCGATCAACCGAGACGGTTGACCACCTTTTGATCCAGAAATTAGGTGTTGGGTGTCTGACAGAGGCAATTAACACTGGGCCTGTGAACTTTGTACCAGACAGAGAGGAGTAAGGTGTGATGGCCAGTTTTATAGTGAGAATTGTAATTAACACCAGGGGGAGATAAGGAAGAATTTATAACTGGAATTCCTGGGAGATAAGTGTCAATTTCTAGGCTAGGTATAAAAACCCATGCTATACCTGTTCCCTTTAGATTAAGTCTGACTTCGGAACAGGTAGGCAACCAGCTCAGTGTTTTGTATGCATATGTATGATTCTGGTGTTGCTAGACTCCACTGGGAAAGTTATTTCTTAGTATCTAGTCAAGTCTTTTAGTTGTATGTACTGATTTTCAGTCTATATCTGACTTAGGTTCTTTCAAGAAATATAATTGTCTAAGTATACTTTTAGGTATCTTGGTAGATGCTTGTTATTTCTTTGTACACTATCCTAGTTGCCTTTTGGTGTGTGCATTCGTTGTACAGAATATAGTCAACTGACTATTTATTTAATTCTTACAACAGCAGTAGTTAAGTGGGGAATAAACCGGGCACATCAACAATATGTCTGTTCTGTGTGGTCACTTCAATTAGACTTGTTGTATATCTCATTTTGTAGCTATAAAATATTATTACTAATTAATAATGCCTTATGCTATTATATTAAAGTATTGGAGATTTGATATATTTGAATTGCCGTATGCATCATTGTTGTTATACTCTGGACATGCACTCGGCAGACATGTATTTGGTCTGTTACATATATGGAAACTATGTTTCCCAGTTTGTTGTAGATAAGGATATTACTTACTTTTTTGCATTATACAATGTATGTAAGAATAACCTTATATGCCATTTTGAATTCGCATACCTTAGGTTTAGTTGATATTGATTTGTTATATGGTAACTCACTAAAGAATAATGTGGTGTTATGCTATTGTGTGCGCATTGGCACATTGGCCATTGATTGTGTTGGAAGCAGAGGTGTAATGGTACATACATTACCCACAATTGGTATAGAGTATACGGTGCTAAACCTTTTCAGTGTATTGTGGGCGTGCGTTCACGGTAATTCACGAAAACCTGGCACAGGTACTGGTCACGGCTTGTAAGCCAGGATGATCAGGTACTATTATGATACCATTACCGAACCTGTGAGCTGCTAAACCAACTTTGGACGGAGCGGCTGTACGACCCAGAATGTCGGTATTAGTGACATGGACATAGGACGGTAGAAATGTAATAATTACAGGCGTGTTAGACAATTGAAAAGCCCGTTCCAGACTAAGACCGTAGGACAGAGATATAGAGGGAGAAGGAGGCTGGTGAACGCAGTAGAGCTGGAAGATAAACTTGGCCAGACTGGTCATTGTATATAGGTGTGCTAGTACTTAGGATTGTACTGATGTAGAACTAGATATAACACATTCTTGACTTTCTTCCTAGCTCTCAATAAGAGCGCCTGGGTATAGATCTCAAGAACGAGTGACAACCAGGTAGTGCCAGGACTGACAGGCGTCAAAATACTAGCAAGCTGTTTTGTTTCTACTGGAGAGAGGGGATCTGGACCACCGATCCAGATAGTGACAAGTAACATTGAAGTTATGTAATGTTTGTCATCACTATCAATATGTTATATGATTTCATCATCATCATCTTGAAAAACATAAGATGTCTAATATGATTAGTAAATAAATGTTATAGTATTGTAACTCATAGTTCAGTCGTTATATGTTTAATTCCAATTGTGCATACGTGTTGTGTGTGTACATTGGTGGGGGTTCACTTAGACACCATGGGAGGGACAGTCAGAGGAGATAAACCTGTACTGGGATAGTTGTCGATTACTCTTAAATCTAGACTTAAAAATCTACCTCAGCTAAACTTCTCCTTCCCATTCCTTGGCGAATATTCAGCACAGTTCATTTCATTTTGTTACGAGCCACTTGCAGCTGTACTTTGGATATTCATGGGCTTAATCTGTAGTTCAGTCATATAGATTTTGTCCATAGTCAGTGTCTGACTATTTGGGGTTGTTCGCCAGTGAATAATACTTTCATCTAGGCGGTGGCGCACCCCGACTTCTGACAAGTATTCTAAGCTTGACACTTGCAACACAATCTAACTGTGTCTAGACCAGACTTTCAATTACCAGTGTGTACAAGTATTCTAAGCTTGACACTTGAAACACAATATGTTTTTAGACCAGACTTTCACTTACCAGTATGTACAAGTATTCTACGCTTGAAACTGAGCCAATGTGGGGGAGGCAGAATAAATATAATCATTCTGTTTTGAAGTATAAGCGGGAATAAGAGAAGTTCAAAGTATATGTAGAAAGTGTCATAAAAACCGTCAAAAATGATGAGACCAGAGAAACGTTGATGTATCCAAAATGGATGGAAATCCAATGATTAAACTTTTTTATAAAGAGTACATGGTAATCTTCTCAAACATGTTAAGGGATGGAAATTCCATTATTAAATTGTTATACAAAAAGTACATGGCCATCGTCTTAAACACTGTTAATGGATAGAGTAGTTTGTTCTGCTGTCAAGAGACACAGAGAAAAGTCATATATTTTTCTGAACTTAAAAAGACAAAGAAAATTAGAGTACACGGACAAAACAACATACCAATTAAAATCACAAACAAAAATGAAGAAATGTGACAATGTTTTGAAATAATCAGTAACAGTTGGGACATATCAAAGGAAGTCAGACGAAGACTAGATATAGAAATACAACGATTAAACAGAATTAAAAATGCATGAAACAAAACTAGCACAGAAATAAAAGCAACATATTTGAGAGAATGAGCAAGAGAATAGGAATGGCCGAACATGCTTTCAACGGCATGAAATTAGTAGTAAGTAAGTAAGTAAGTAAGTAAGTAAGTAAGTAAGTAAGTAAAGTAAGTAAGTAAGTAAGTAAAGTAAGTAAGTAAGTAAGTAAGTAAAGTAAGTAAGTAAGTAAAGTAAGTAAGTAAGTAAGTAAATTAAGTAAAGTAAGTAAGTAAAGTAAGTAAGTAAAGTAAGTAAGTAAAGTAAGTAAGTAAAGTAAGTAAGTAAGTAAGTAAACAAGTAAGTAAGTAAGTAAGTAAAGTAAGTAAGTAAGTAAACAAGTAAGTAAGTAAGTAAGTAAGTAAAGAAGTAAGTAAGTAAGTAAGTAAGAAAGTAAGTAAACAAGTAAGTAAGTAAGTAAGTAAGTAAGTAAAGTAAGTAAGTAAGTAAGTAAACAAGTAAGTAAGTAAGTAAGTAAACAAGTAAGTAAGTAAGTAAGTAAAGTAAGTAAGTAAGTAAGTAAACAAGTAAGTAAGTAAGTAAGTAAGTAAGTAAGTAAAGTAAGTAAGTAAGTAAGTAAACAAGTAAGTAAGTAAGTAAGTAAGTAAACAAGTAAGTAAGAAAGTAAGTAAGTAAGTAAGTAAGTAAGTAAGTAAGTAAGTAAGTAAAGTAAGTAAGTAAGTAAGTAAGTAAAGTAAGTAAGTAAGTAAGTAAGTAAGTAAGTAAAGTAAGTAAGTAAGTAAGTAAGTAAGTAAGTAAAGTAAGTAAGTAAGTAAGTAGTAAGTAAGTAAGTAAGTAAGTAAAGTAAGTAAGTAAGTAAGTAGTAAGTAAGTAAGTAAGTAAGTAAAGTAAGTAAGTAAGTAAGTAAGTAAGTAAAGTAAGTAAGTAGGTAAGTAAGTAAGTAAAGTAAGTAAGTAAGTAAGTAAAGTAAGTAAGTAAGTAAGTAAAGTAAGTAAGTAAGTAAGTAAGTAAAGTAAAGTAAGTAAGTAAGTAAGTAGTAAGTAAGTAAGTAAGTAAAGTAAGTAAGTAAGGAAGTAAAGTAAGTAAGTTAGTAAGTAAAGTAAGTAAGTAAGTAAGTAGTAAGTAAGTAAGTAAAGTAAGTAAGTAAGTAAGTAAGTAAGTAAAGTAAGTAAGTAAGTAAGTAAGTAAAGTAAGTAAGTAAGTAAGTAAGTAAGTAAGTAAGTAAAGTAAGTAAGTAAGTAAGTAAGTAAGTAAGTAAAGTAAGTAAGTAAGTAAGTAAGTAAGTAAGTAAAGTAAGTAAGTAAGTAAGTAAGTACGTAAGTAAGTAAGTAAATAAGTAAGTAAGTAAGTAAGTAAGTAAGTACTAAGTAAGTAAGTAAGTTAGTAAGTAAGTAAGTAAGTAAGTAAGTAAATCTTTATTTTCCAAGGGTTAAGAATTGGGCACACAGGCCCGTCTGACATTCTGCCCTTCTTCTCTAGTATTAACATTTAGAGAGTTTTACAACGCATTAAAATCAGAATTGTCAAATGCTGCGTATAATCAACGCTACTGTATGGTGCGTTAGCCTTCACACTGAACAAGCAACTAGAAAGTCAAATAGAGGCCATGGAGATGTGGATATACAGATGGATATGTCGTATTTCATGGAAACAAAAGCAATCAAATGCAGAGGCTCTAGAAAACCTGTAAATGAAGAGAGAGTTGATGAAAGAAATAAAGAGGAGGCAAGTGAAATATTTCGGCAACGTTAAAAGACATGATACTCTTACACAAACAATACTGGAGGGCAAGGTTGAGGGTAAGCGAGCAAGAGGTAGAGAATGATACAAATGGGAAGATAACATCAAGAGATTGACGAACATCAGCCTGACAGAATGTACAGTCAGGGCCAGAGACAGTGTTGGAGATCCACTGCAGCCAATCTTCATTGTGGAGACGGCATTAATTTATTGATTGATTTTTGAGAGCACACAATTGTCTTATGGCAACATAGGTGTGTGAGTCAATGGACATTTTGTAACAACAATCTCGGTTTATGTAACGAGACGGAATAATTCATTGATGTATAGATGGATAATGAAGACAATCTTCTACAAACCAGATACATTAATCTGTCAGAGACATCCCGCCTGCTGATAATTGGAACCATGTCTGTTCATAACTCTCGCCCTGTAACAATTGGTATTCAGTCTAAAGCATAACATAATGTTAGCTACCTTTTGGGTATTGGTTATTTTGGGTTTGCCAGCATTTAAAGCACGAAAAAAAAAAAAAACAGTGTCTCTGTCACCTTACTCAGCTCTATCGAAGACACGTTTGTTTCCACGCAACACTCTCGATGATCACATGACATGTTTGATGGTTCTGTACCAACAAGTTCTCTCACCACAATGTTTCCTTCCAAGTACATCATTTTGCCTCACGTTTCGAACAACCATTAAACTGACTGCACATCTCCATTTGTAACGATTTCATGACATTTCTCTTGTAAATCCGTGTCTCTTTATACACTATCTGAGTGGTTTTAACGTCTGGTTTGTTTATAAATAATGAAACACTCGCACTTAAATGATAATGTTTTCTATAGATGATACCTTCTCGTACCATTAAAACAGACCATCTGGTACATTACCCTCAATGTTAGTTTCACTTATTTGCCCTCCTTATCTCTGACTCTACATCGCTTTGTAATATGTCTGTCTGTCTGTCTGCCTGCCTGTCTGCCTGTCTGTCTGTCTGTCTGTCTGTCTGTCTGTATGTCTGTCTGTCTGTCTGTCTGTCTGTTGTGTCTGTCTGTCTATCTGTCTGTGTTTTTTTTCTTCTGTATACTCATCATTCATGCTATCATTTTTGCTGCCACTTGATTTTCTACCATGTACTGACAAAAGTTTGTGCACTGCTTATTCCATCATGTTTATGTCAATTTTAGGAATGGAATCGCATCACTATTGTTTTATGTTACACAATGTATGTGCATAATTTGCTCTCGATTTTTTACATTTTTGTGAGAATGCTCAAGATAATCGTCGGTGTATATGTGTGTGTGTGTGTGTGTGTGAGTGTGTGTGTGTGTGTGTGTGTGTGTGTGTGTGTGTGTGGGGGGGGGAGTTTGTTCACACTAGCTTCATTGATTATGTGAGGCATCATGTATGTGTCTAGATGTGAGGATTGTATTTGGGTTGGGGGATGGGTTTGTGGGTGGGGGATGTGTGTGGGTTGGGAGATATGTGTGGGCGGGGGATTTGTGTGTGGGTTGTAGGTGGGTGGGTGGAGGAGCAGTGTGTGAGTGTAGAGTTGTGTAGGTGGGTGGGGAATATGTGTGTGCATGAGGGATGTGTCTGGGTGGGGATGTGTGTGGGTCGGTGGGGGTGTGTGTGTGGGTGATGGATGTGTGTATGAGTGGATGTGTGGGTGGAGGTATGTGGATGGGTGTGTGGGGATGTGTGTAGGGGGTGTGTGGGGGTGTGTGTATGGGTTGGGGGATTGGTGTGGTTAATGTATTTATGGAGGGGGAAGTGTGTATGGGATGGGAGATGTGTGTGTGTGTGTGTGGGAGATGTGTGGGTAGGAGATGCGTGTGGGAGTATGGGAGAAGTGTGTGTGAGTGGAGAATGCGTAAGGTGTGTCTGTGGGGGGATATGTGTGGCTGGGTGGGTGGGGAGATGTGTCGGGTGAAGGATTGTGTGGTGGGGGATGTGAGTGGGTGGGTGGGGAGGTGTATGGGTGGGTGGGTGGATGTGTGTATGGATGGGGTGTGTGTGGGTGGAAAATATGTGGGTGGGTGGGCGCGGGATGTGTGGGAAGGAGATGTGTGTGTGGGTTGGTGTGTTTTTGTGGGTAGTGATATGTGTGAGTGTTGGCTGGTGAGAGATGTGTGGGTGTTGGTAGGTGAGGGATGTGTGTGTGGGAGGGTGTTTTGCGGCGTGTGTAGGGTGAGTGGATGATGTGCGTATGCGTGGGAGATGTGTGTGGGTGGGGGATGTGTGTGTGGGTGGGGATGTATGTGTGGTTGTTGGGGTGTGTGGATGGATGTGAAATGTGTGGGTGGGTGGGAAAATGTGTGTGGGGATGTACACAGACACACACACAAACACACACACACACACACACACACACACACACACACACACACACACACAATGAAACGGTTAAGACATAATTTTTAAGGAATACTGTAATTATTACCAAACACGTTTTGAAAATTTCAAAGATTAAAATTAGCCGCTCAGACTGAAATGACAAAATAGCAACGGACATTAAAAAGAAACGAATTGCTATACAATTAAAATCAAAACAATAAATACTGAATGGTATTTTGATGTAGTCGTGCGGAAAATAGAATTTAAGAAAATAGAACCCACACATTCGCTACCTAGGAAACGAGTAAGATCAGAACTAGATGTTTCACATGATGTATTCATTATACATCCTCAAAGTAGGGATGGTGTATCATATTACACAAAGACCCTGCCCTGGAATCTCTGAAAAACATAGAAACCGTCCTGGAGTGTCTAACGACTGATTACGAGTACGTGAAAATTAAAGTCTTCTTAGAACCCTAAAAGTGTGGCTTTGGTGATCATGTCTGTCCACAGCCTTCTGTCTCTTGTGCTGAGAGTTATTTCCGATACCGACTTTTCTCCATAGTGTCAAATTGTCCAGCATCTTCTTTCTTCTCTTCTCCCCCACCCCATCCCCCCCCCTTTTTTTATTCCTCTCCCTCCCCACTCCAACATTCCCGTTGTGACGACATACTTTAGTTCTCCTCTCCTAATGGCAAGCCCACAAGAATGTGGCGTGTATGTGTGTAGTGCGTGTAACGAGTTCTCCTAGTGAATCAACGTCTTTCAAGAAGTTTTCATTGCTCTTTCTATCCGTCCACGGTGTTCATAGCATTATTCCGCAAAACAACATCTCCGCTGATAAAACATAATGCTTCACTTTACTGCTAATTGTCCATGATTCATTGCCGTCAATATTGACTCAGTATGGTCAGTTTTGTTTAGATTAGTTTAGTCGACGGATCGACATCACGGCACGCAGATGTAACTCATAAGTGCTCCGTTCTACTCCTAATTCAAGCTTACGTCCCGAGAATCTCAGCTCAGTGCACGAACTCCGAAGCACCGGAGAGGATCATGAAATACTTTGGGTAGATTTTTAATTGGAAATTTTGCCCGGGCAGCGCCTTTAGTCTGATCTTTTTCGATTTTTAACTGCCAGTGGATATTTTACGTGAGCAACAATTCACACCGGCGTCCGATCTCACTACTCAGAGACCAGGTGCAATTTTGTTACGTTTTTTGTCCGCGGTAAAAAAAAATCCCGGCCCTCACCGGGGTTTGAACCCGGGACCTCCAGAACTCGAGGCGGACACCATACGAGACCACACAGCCCCTTATTATTATTTTTTACTCAGATTTAGTTTTTATATTGAGTCAATATATTATTCTTATATCTATATCATCAATTTTTTTTTTTTTTAATATTTCCAACATTGTAATCAGTTATTGATGTTTTCCTTTACAATGACTTAGGCTAGTCAGTCACGTGTTTATTTCAGTGATGTTTTTCAGTTCATGTTCTCACGATGCATGTGGTGTTGTGTGTACCTTTAACTTCCACAAATCCACACTGCTCATCTCCGATTTCCTCGACACCGCAAGGTACAAGAGGAACATGATGAGATGAGATGAGATGAATGCCCGATAATTTGTGTTTCTTTCTGAACATAGCTATCGTGTATCCCCATTGTTCTTCAATATCCCTGCTCTGACTATTTAGTTTGGCTTCTTTCGCTACCTTGTCAATTCGTACTATTTCTTTATCAATCAATCAATCAATCAATCAGGTGCCGTCTCCACAAAGAAGGTTGGCTGCAATGGATCTCCAACACGGTCAGTCTCTCGCCCTGACTGTACATTCTGCCAGGCTGATGTTCGTCAATCTCTTGATGTTACCTTCCCATTTGTATCGTTGTCTACCTCTTGCTCAACCGTGCCCTCCAGTATGGTTTTTATAATAGTATCATGTCCTTTAACGTGGCCGAAATATTTCACTTGCCTCCTCTTTATTTCTTTCATCAACTCTCTCTTTATTCCCAGTTTTTCTAGAACCTCTGCAATTGATTGTTTTTGTTTCCATGAAATACGACATATTCGTCTGTATATCCACATCTCCAGGGCTTCTATGCGACTTTCTAGTTGCTTGTTCAATGTCCAGGCTTCCGCGCCATACAGTAGTGTTGAATATCGTAGCATTTGACAATTCTCATATTTAATGCGTTATTAATCTCTCTAGATGTTAATACTGATTTCATGCCGTTGAAAGCATTTTGGCCATTCCTATTCTCTTTTTGATTTCTATTTCACTGCTGCCATCATCTGCTATTATATGTCCAAGATAGGAGAAACTTGTTACTTGTTCTAGTATCTGCCCGTTTACTGTGATGTTCATTGATGACCTTTCCTTCTCACTGCTAATTATCATATTTTTTGTTTTGTTTTTTTATGTTAATATCTAAGCCACATTCTGCACTGTGCCTGATTACTTGTTCCACTAGGTCTTGTAACTCTTGCTAACTTTCTGCTAGCAACACGGTATCGACAGCGTACCTAATATTGTTTATGATTTTTCCATTGATGTTAAGTCCAGGCATTTCAACTTCGTTAAGAATTCTTTCTCTGTATAGTTTGAAGAGGCTTGGGGACAGTACACATCCCTGCCGTACTCCTCTGTATATCTCTATAGGCGACGAATAGTTAGTTATTTCCGCATCTAATAGACGCCACTTGTTCCCAGTCCATCCATCCATCATGTGGCATGCCGGAAAGCTTGGGCGGCAATGACTCGCCATTTCACTCGATCACCAAAGTCATGGATCAGCTCAGTGTTCCTGTCTCTACCATGCCATTTGGCCAAGCCATCCAGGTAGTTACTTCTCAGTCTTCCTCTTGGTCTGTTCCCTTCGATCTTGCCAGTTGTCACCAAGTTCTCCAATTCATTTCTATTCATAACATGTCCAACAAATTTTGACTGTCTACGTCTAATTTCTCTAATCAATTTACGATTTTCGTTTGTTCCCTATAGTACTTGCTCATTTGATTTGCTGTCTGTCCATGGAATTCTTTGCATTTTCCTCAGAAACCACATTTCTACAGCCATCAGATGTTTTTTCAGCTTGACTGCTCATTGTACAAGTTTCACATCCATACAAAAGTACAGGCTCTATGTAGCACCTCAACACTCTTTTTTCTCGTTTCAATTGACATCATTTTATTGGTCAGTAACGTTTTTAATCTTGCTAAAGGCTAATTTCGCCATGGCGATTCTTGTTCTAATCTCTTCAAGGCATCTCCCATCAGATGTTATGACTGTTCCGAGATAATTGTATCCATTCACTTGTTGAAGAAAATTCACATTTACTTGTATATTACATTGTGGTGCTTCTTTCTTCCCAGTGACGTTCATAATCTGTGTCTTTTTATAATTTAATCCTAACCTCAGTTGTTCATTGTCTGCAACAACCGCATTTACTAATTGTTGCAGATCCTGCTCATTGTCTGCAATCAATACTGTATTATCTGCAAATCTAATGTTATTGATGTTTCGTCCTCCAATGATGATATCATTTATATCTTCTACATTTCTGAAAATATTTTCCCTATGTAGGGAAAAAAGATCTGGAGACATTACACATCTCTGTCTCACACCTCTCTTAATAGGCTGCTATTGTTCTACTTCATTATCAATCCTTATGGCAGCTTGTTGCTTCCAATATATCTTTTCAATAAGTCTAATGTCTTTTCCATCAATTTATAGGTCTGCAAGCATATCTAGTATGATGACATGTCTTACTCTATCGAAAGCCTTTGTGTAGTCATAAAGCAAAGATGTACATCTTTGTTTACTTCTATAGAACGTTCAATAACTGATCGTAGCATATACACAGCATCTACTATATCCTTTCCTTCCACAAACCCACATTGTTCTTCCCCTATTTTAGGTTGTATTTTCTGTCTCACTCTCTGTATGATAACTCGTAGCAAAATCTTCGTGATGTGACTCATTATACTAATTGTTCCATCTCTATCACATTCCATGGATCCTGATTTCTTTAGGATTGCAATAAATACAGCATTACATAATTCAGAAGGTATATCTCCGGTATCATATAATGTGTTCAGCAGTGTGGTGACTTGATCTATTCCATATTCGTCTAAAGCTTAAATCATTACTGTTATGATGTTATCTGAACAGGGGGTCTTGACAGCTTTCATATGTTTGTGATAGCGCCAAACCAACGAAATTTTGGTTTGGTCTATCTCGAGTTAAAAATCTGGCAACTCCGGAAAAGCCACTTGAAACAAAAGAACCTGAGGCCATTTTTTCTTGTAGCGGCCAGCTCGGTGCGTGAAGGCAGGCGCTGGGGCCCTGTGTAGTTTTGTGGCCAGCCCGCCTTGAGACAAGATATGTGCGGTTTCCCATCTGTTCATCAGTGAACAACATATGTCAGAGGAGAAAGCCGTAAGTTTAAAATGTTTAATTTAATAAATATTTGTTAAATCGCAGCACACGCCAGTTTACCAACTTGAAAGTGTTTACATGGTGGAACAGGCGTGGGTGAAAAGAATTGCTAGTTAGGTGAGCTTGAAGGAACAAAGAAATACAAACAGATAATGTAGATGAGTATTACTAAAATGAGCTGTTCTACAGAAGGATTTAGTGTCCCTAAAGCTTTATGAAATAACAATGTTTCGTTGGCCCGGTATATTTTCCTTTATGTTTATATTCAGGTTACAGGTGACTCATGATGAAATGTTCTTTTTAGTGTAGGGACACAGGTTGATAGAAAAACAAGTCATTTAGGCACCACAGTAGCTGCAGGAAGCTTATATTTGAAGAGACAAATGGTATTATTTTTAAATACATTTTGTGTTGAATTTCCAGAGTTAAGGGAAGTAGTAACCAATATAAAGGTTACTTGTTTAATGTTTATGTAGCTTTTATTTTTGTTTAATTAGTTTTAAGCAAGAAGCGAGGGTTGTATTCATTTTGTTATGATTAGTGCTCTTATAGCAGAAGAGCTATTTTTCCTCACTGATATTATTTTAGTCATTAGTACCAACTGAGTTAGTATGGTTTATACTTTTGTGTTGAGATTATTGGTATTTGGAACTGACTGATGCCTGGTGAGGTAATCTACACTGTTTCACATTGTAAGTGGTGTATGAATAGAAAAAGACAATTTTTTTAGTGGTGCTATTTAGGGGTATGACCAGCAGTTTAGGTTTTGGGGGTAAAGTCCTCAAAGATGACAGAAAGTTTTTTTTAGTTGAGGGTTATGTTTCCTGACTAAGGAATTGTCAAGGCTTAGAAGTCTGATATGACTACTTGTTAACTTTTAAAGAGATAGTTGGGGTAAGGAGATACGATAGTCCATTTCTTTTGTCGGGACGACAAAAAAAGTAAGGGGTTGGATATGTGATAGCGCCAAACCAACGAAATTTTGGTTTGGTCTATCTCGAGTTAAAAATCTGGCAACTCCAGAAAAGCCACTTGAAACAAAAGAACCTGAGGCCATTTTTCCTTGTAGCGGCCAGCTCGGTGCGTGAAGGCAGGCGCTGGGGCCCTGTGTAGTTTTGTGGCCAGCCCGCCTTGAGATAAGATATGTGCGGTTTCCCATCTGTTCATCAGTGAACAACATATGTCAGAGGAGAAAGCCGTAAGTTTAAAATGTTTAATTTAATAAATATTTGTTAAATCGCAGCACACGCCAGTTTACCAACTTGAAAGTGTTTACATGGTGGAACAGGCGTGGGTGAAAAGAATTGCTAGTTAGGTGAGCTTGAAGGAACAAAGAAATACAAACAGATAATGTAGATGAGTATTACTAAAATGAGCTGTTCTACAGAAGGATTTAATGTCCCTAAAGCTTTATGAAAATAACATGTAACACATAGAGATGTCAGCAATCAGA
This sequence comes from Cepaea hortensis, assembly GCA_963921405.1. NCBI lineage: Eukaryota > Metazoa > Mollusca > Gastropoda > Stylommatophora > Helicidae > Cepaea > Cepaea hortensis. The sequence continues at coordinate 81,848,102 of OY992880.1, read as the reverse complement.
CAATGGTGATGTGAAATATGTAGAATAGGGCATTGATGGCGGTTAAGTATCATAGAGACTGTCATGTCATGCCAGCCATGCTGGCACAAGATTATTTCATTGGGAATTATTTTACATGGTTATCCTATGACATTAATGTGTTACTGGCTAAATAGATTTGTGGGAGATTCACCAAAATATACAATGTGTATACAGTAGCAAGATATTTTTGCAGGATTATTCTGTGACAGGGATGGGCATAAAATTGAATGTTTGGTCAAGTGTTGGGTATGAACACTCCAAAGCAACAATGAGTAGGGGAAAATAACCATGATCATAGGTAATATTTATAACATGTGTAAAGCAGAGAAGAGTACTTACATGTTATATGTGGCAATGATGGGTTAATGGTTAAGCTATGTAGTTAGGACATGTCGGTAATAAATAGAAGTGAAGGAAATAATGTGTTGAATTGTAGGGACGCCATTCAGATTGATAGCCACTAGGCGTAGGAAATAATGCACCTTACGCGGGGTGCGTATGAGCAATCGTAATGTAATCATGACAACTGCAAATGAAGTGTGGCTTTACGGAGGGGAAGAATGTGATTTAGTACTGCGTACCACCCTTCGCAGAGATATTAATATGTATTTGTCGTGTGACATGAAGCGTAAGATAGCAAAACTTATAACTGGTGTATCATAGGAAGAATGGTGGGGAACAGAGCGCACAACTGTACATTTGCTGTCCACTCACAAATAATATTACACTGATTGTGTTGGGCCTTGAATAACACTTATTGGTCATTAGTGTGTAATAATGACATAATATATAGAGTACACTGTTTATTATATTAGTACTAATGTTCTGTATCCTGCCATGGACATTGTTGTGCTTGGATCCTGTCTCATATGAATGAGGCACTCTGGCCACTATCTTGTGTACTTTCATTTGGTAATATTGTGTGTTTATTTTATGAGCTATCTTAGGGGCCTCAGAGGGTGCCTCAATTGAGTTCCTGTGTAATACATGTTTATCTTTATCTTTACCTTCCTGTGAATGTTGTGATTCTTCTATGTGTAAGGTTATATTGTCACATTCTACAAATCTGGTGATTCCACATTGTATGTATGTCTGGTGCTTTTCATAGTTAGACATGTTTTGCTTGCTGGTTGTTAGTTTGTAATGCTAATCAGATGCTGTAACTTGCACAGTATCATATTAGTGCTGATACTCTCCATGCAAACTGGGACATTGTTGGGGTAGTTGTCCAGTGAAGTCCCTATGTTGAGGTAACTTAGTGTCTGATGGTGGCAGAGTTCATAATGTTGTGTATTGTTGCATAGGAGTAAAGTGTACTATCAGGTGTGGAGCACAGGAGTTCAACCTGTCAATATATGTTTTATATTAGGGAAAAGAGTATGGTGTGTTAGCGAAACAGTTGCCAGTGAGCATAACAGTGGGTAGGGAATTGTTGAGCATTAGGCTGAGAATATAGTAGGTAGTGTTTAGTTGTGGCAATATCTTGGGTTGAACATTGATAGTGTTCCATGAACTTGTGGTCTATAGGAAATACTGTGTTGTTCTGTGTTACCGGTGACTTGGTACAAATTAATGTATAAAATACTCTGTAAGGTGTGGACAGGGAACTGATTATGGGTTCCTTGGTAAATGTAGCTATTTTGGTAGGCAGGGAAGGTAACCCAATTTGTCAGCACACAGATGTCATTCTGGTATGTGTTAACTGAATCAGTGTTGAGATGTTGTGATTGCTTGCAGTGTCTGATGTTTGTTAACCAAATGTGTTGAGATGTTGTGGCTGTTTGCAACGGCTGATGTATGTACTCTATTGTTTGTAGCTATGTGTTTACAGCTGGACAAATGAGATCAATCTTCCACTGCTTGTGTATGTAGGAGCTGTGTGGTGTAGTTACATTGAACTGAAAAGGTGGAGCAGATTGACATTGTTGCAACAGTTGGTCCATTCTAGCAATATCAAGTGTAATCTCATGATAGCAGTGGCACAATTGGAGAAGAAAATAAAGTGGGTGACCTGATGATGCAATACTGATTGTTGTATTTAACAATTAGAGATGTAGTCACCTTGAAGAAGGGGGTAGCAAAGAATGATCATGACATAGACATCAAGGGTTACCTCAGAATAACGAAATAGATAATTAGATGGAGGGACATTTATGACCTATGGGTTAATTCATGTTATATTGTATGTGCTCATTGCTTCATGTGTTTAATTTTATTTCTTTACAATGATAATCATATATTGTGTTTTCCGTTGTTACAGGAGCGGCTGACTAGTTAGTGTCAGCAGGCCTGGGTTCTTGGTGGGATAGTAAATTGTGTCCACAACTCTTGTTTATGTCGCGTCTTGGGGTTTATGTTGTGTAACCTATGTTTTTGTAGTGCCTTATTGTCTGTACAGTGTTGCTTGTGTCAAAGTTCTTTATAGTGTCAGTCTAACCAGCCATTGTTTGGAACACCTGTGTTGTGGTACTTGGTGTACCCTGTTGTCTTAAGTGCTGCTGATTGGTTAGGGGTTACCCTCTGTGGTGATTTGATATATACAGTTGTCTATTGTATCTGTTATTGACATGCAATGTGCTGTTAGAAGAAATAAATAAAGAGCTTGTTTATTTGTCCTTGATTTGTTTGTTTAGTCTCTCTTAGTTTTTACAACCACTATTTCTACCACAGTCTAACACCTTAGTTCATTGCTTGGGCTCTAACATGGTGTTTCCTGTGCGACCATCTATAAAATAGTTTCTGCCCCTGTCCGAGATCTCGTACATCTTCTTATCTAATTACTATCATCTTTTTTTGTCGGTTGAGGCGGTGTGAGGTTCTCTCTCTTTTCACTATTTTTCTTCTTTGGCCGTAACGAAGTCAGAACTACTCTTTACCTCTTAGCACCGTAGTGAAGGAAGGATCAGTCTTATGATTGTCTCCCTTTGTCTTTACCAGGTCAACTACATGTTTATGAACATTCCGAACCTCCACCTTCAAATTTCGTGGTCCTTCATTATTAAATCGAATATGTATGCCATGAGTCGAAGTTACAGAATGGCAGGTTGACAAATAAGGTAGATAAAGTAGACAGCACTAGTTATGAATTTTCACGGACAGCCAGAAGAAGGGGGCACAGGTAAGCAGCTAAAGATAGTAGCCAGTAAAACAGCAAGACGGAGGCCACGTGATGTGTGGGGCGAACAATCAGCGGACAGGGGAGAATTTAGTCTGCCGGGAAACACAGTTATGTTCACATCGTTGAAATCGACAGACCAGAGTTCTAATATGAAGATGTGGACAGAGATTCGACTATGAAGGAGAGACCAACGATTGAACAGCAGGGGAAAAAAACCGCCTTTAGTTACCGAGACCATTTGTACAGCAAGCAGGATGGTCAGTACACACGCCATGCCGTTGAACACGCTACCGCACAGAGAGCGAGGCTAGCGGTGTAGCTGAGTGGGCTGAGGGCCGGTAGTGACCCAATAAAACAGGTCGTAAGTAGGTTATTTGATAGAATGTATAACGACATGAACTTGTGAAGAAATAAAGAGATTTGTTCGGCATGTTGTGCACACGGAAAGCTGTAGTGGTTCAGTGTTTTCTGGTACGTGTTCAAGCTTAGTTTGCCTGTGTAGCTACAGCTTACCCCTACAAGCATATTGACAATCATACTGTTCATCTCTGTTATCCTCATAAAGGTTTTTCACATAATCTGAACATTCATGTAGAATCTGATCTTTTTCTATTATGATATTGCCATCTTTATTTTTTAGACAGCCTTCTGATGTACTTGTTCTTTTATTAGTAAGTTCCTGTGCACTAATTTGATATATTGACTGTTGTGTTGTTATTCAATTTCTATGCAATTTTTCTCAAGCCAGGCTTCTTTTGCCTCCTTACATAATATTCTGACTTGTCTGTGAATTTCTTCATATTTGGCAGGATTATTTTTGTTGAGTCTTCTTGTCGCCATTAGTTGTAAAATATATTCAGTCATCCATTTCTTACGACCCACCTTTTTTCATTTTGGAATAGTTGTTTCTACTGCCAAACTGACTGAATTCTTCAACGTTTTCCATTAATCATCCCCACCCTGAAATAGGATCTATAGAACAGAAAATACATTAAATCTGTTCTGTACTTCTGTGTTGAATTTGTTTTGTATTTCCATGTCATTTCTCAATGTACACAGATCATTTTTAGTGTTTCCTGTTATATACCTGACTTTCTTTAACTTTAGCCTCAGTGTGCATGTAAGAAATTTGTGGTCACTATAACAATCAGCACTGGGAACTGTTTTTGCAATTGTTAGCGCATTTCAAAACCTTCTGCTAATCAAAATGTAGTCAATCTTGTTTCTAATCCTGCTATCAGGACTTCTCCACGTTTATAATCTTTTGGGCGTTGCTTAAACCAGGTGTCTCCTACAATCATTTTCTGCTATTTTGTCAAATCTACAGGTCTGTATTCTCTCCCGTTTCTCTCTCCTAAACCATGGTTTCCTATTGTGTATCTATCACCTTGATTTCCTACTTTTGCATTGAAGTCCCCTATTATGATGTTTATTTCTGAATTTTTGCATTTCTTTAAAGCAGACTCAATGTCATTATAAATTTCCTCTACACTATCTTCACTGGATTCTCCCGTTGGGGCATATATTTGAATAACGTTTATGCTAAAAGGTCTGCCGTTTAATTTAAATAGTAGAACTCTGTCTGACACCGCCCAGTATCCTTGAATAGATTTTGATGTCTGCCGATCCAAGATAATTGCCACCCCTCTCTGTCGATCTTCTCTTCCAGAATAAATCATCTTGAAATCTTCATTTATCTTAATGCCTGCTCCTGTCCATCTCGTTTCGCACATCCCTAAAATATTAATTTTCTCTCTTTCTATTTCGTGTTTGATTTTATCTAATTTTTCGTAGTCGTTTAACGTCCTAACATTCCGTGTTGCTAATTTTAATGTCTCTGTCCTTGTCTTGCAGTGATCTGTAGTTAGACGAATCATAATGAACTAGATACTATTAAAGAAGGTAGTTTGCCGTTGCTTTCCTTCCTTGAGAGTGACCATACTGGTCGGTGACGCCAGCCATTGTCCCATGAAAGGGATCTTCTGCCTACCGTAGCAAAATGTGAGACCATAACAAACAACTATCTGTCGGCTGCCCTCAAAGTTTCATCCACCACCTGCCTTCTGTGGCTTCTTGTGAACACTTCCAATAAACGAATGCAAATAACACCACATAATTCACAAGAAAACACTAGAATTTAAATTGTGCCTAGTACAAGTTACTAATAAGTCTGATGTCCTTTCCGTCTACTCCTATATCTTGAAGGCACGTAATTAATCGTTCATGTTGTACTCTATCTAAGAGCTTTCTTGTAGTCTATAAAACAAACATATATACTTTTTTGAACTTCTATATATTTTTTCAATTATCATCCTCAAACAGATAATTGTTTCTCTGGTGCCACTGTTTTTGCGGAACCCAAATTGTTCTTCAGCTACTTTCCCATCTATTTTATGTTGAATTCTTTCTTGTATGACTGTAACAAGCTACGTGGAGGGTCCCAAATAGCCCTATCACAATATTTCAAAATTATTCTCTTTATAGCCCTGGCTGGGATAGGTCTTTACCTGCCAACCCTCCGTTTTCCCCGGACTCACTGTCACTCTTTCTTTCGACCTAAGGACCTATTTCCTGCCGTGTTCTTCTGGCTGATCCATATATATAACACAGTGATCGTTGGAATAAACTAAAACTTGATTTATTAAATCAATACAGGACAGCACAAAAAAACATCAAGGTAGTTAACACAGAAAGTTCTAAACAGACACAACACAGATAAAGTTCAGGCACAGAGCCTCAGGTTGCCATAGTCACAGACCCAGCTTCATATATTGTCCGATCTGTCCACATACATCTCACCACGCGTGCCAGAAGCTCCTTCCTTCCCGGTACTTGGGTGTAAGTTCAACCGGCTTCTGTAGAATCAAAGCCACTGGTTTTTGAGGACTTCCATTGAATTATGGTTTCCCATAATGGGAATTGTTCATGGAATTAACATAGATAGGTGTCTTTCAATGTCCGGTACAAAATGGGTATGCCGGATAATCATGCGTAGACTCAGCTTAGAAATCAACTGCTCTCGGGCCTATGTCACTGAAAGGACCCGAGATGCACCATTACTGCAAATTGTCATTTTCTCATGGTATGCAGGATAATCATGCGTAGACTCAGCCCAGAATTCAACTGCTCTCGGGCCTATGTCATTTCCTCAAGATATGCCCTTGCCTCTCTCTCAGAGTTAGGCACACCATGTGTGGGATGGCTTATACATTGATCTGGCTTCATCAGACGTATTTGGCTCTAGCATAGAAGCCGTGTGGATACTGTCCGATTTAGTCACGTCCAACAGAAGAGGACCCTGGAGATGACAAACAATATTGAGCGACTGGGCTGACTCATGTATCACACAATCCTGAGGACCAATAGGGTCTCAGTTATTACATTTGACATATAGGATCTCTACCCAATGCATTATATACGATACCCGAATGAATGGGCCTGACTTGTCAGGTAGCCCCTGGATTGGCTACGTCCGGGCTTGAGTAGACCTCCAGCTTGTAGATGTCAGGTTGTCCACCCTATGAACGTTTTGTCTACAAGACACACTTTCCACACTCATACCAAGCCTTTATTATTATTGGGCACATTCATTTCCATGCTTTCCTCTCACTTGCAAACCATGCCTTTCTCACAACCAAGATCGTGTGGTGTGGTGCGCCTAGTAATCTGGGTGTTTCTCCCCGTTAACTAAATATAGTGTAGTAGTGGGGTTATATGGCACGCCGTGTAGTTCCCCATTCCCAGCAAGAATAGGAAAGAAGATACTACCCCTCCCGGCCGCCGCTCTCGACTGAGCTGTCGCCCCAATGTACCGGCATTGTCCTGCACACGCCATAGTGTAGATGAGTTCAGGTTCTCTCAGTGAGCTAGAGGAGTCCATTATCCTCCCGACATCATCCTATCGAGTGACAGACGAAAGAGATAGTCCTGTGGATAGCCTCTTCTGGCTCAAGAAGATAGATCATAGATTACCATAGCTATCCAATGATGATATTCCACAGAAAGATGACAATATGCCCAATTCAAGCCGTAGAAAGAAAGATAGCAACAGCTCATCTGACGCCAAGAACAAATGAAATCCTCTGTGGAGATATATTGTTCAGATTCACTTCCCCGGCTATGCCAAGAACAAAACACTTAGTTAGATTGCCAACGGTCAACCAACTCTTCATTTGTTATGATTGGCTTTTCGCCAATTCATCATCCCCCTCGAGACAAAATACATTTATAAGTCCAGGTCTGGCTGGACCACCCACAACTCAAGTATTACCTTTCCACTACCTCAGTAGTATGTTGCACCTCTGTCGTAATCTTTAAATCACTTGACATGCTGCAACTATCAAACGGTAGGTGTTGGCACGGCCATCAATTGACCAGCAGCCGCACCAGTGCACATTTGACGCAAGGCGCTCCATCGGGTCTACCCGAAAGGAAAGACAAATATATACTTGCTCCATGTAAAGATTGTGGTATGAATATAACCCAAAGAACCATCTTTCATGGAGATTTGAGCGAACAAGAGAACTGAAAGCTTCCGAAAGCCGTTTCCCCCTGTTTACCCAAAATAAAAGAATGCATAAGGACATGGACCACTGGCGTTTCGCTACATAGGCCCCCTCTTAAGAAAGTCGAACCCTACGAACTTTCTACTGTCAGTGGTTCTGTTCGAATGGCCCACCCTCACATTCAACCATAGGATGCCGTGATAGGAAATCTGCTCCCACATTCTCCCTTCCGGGGATGTATTCGACCGTGAACTGATACGGTTGTAGGAGCAATGACCATCTCATTAACCTCGCGTTCAGTTTCTTAGAAGTTGCCAAGAACGTCAGAGGTTGATGGTCGGATTGCACTTTGAACTGGACTCCATACAGATAAGGTTGAAATTTCTGTACCGCCCACACTAGAGCTAGACATTCCCGTTCGACGGTGGAGTAATTCCGTTCGGCGGGTAACAGTTTTCGACTGGCATATGCCACCGGACATAGCACCGAAGGATTATCTCGCCCTTCCTGCAACAGAGTTGCCCCAATCCCTATGTTACTCGCGTCGGTTCTCAGAACAAACGTTTTCTCCAAATCTGGGAGTTGCAGGACTGGCCTATCCACCAACGCCTGTTTCAGCTTCCCATAAGCCTCTTCACATCTCGGGGTCCAGACTATAGGATCTGGCGATCCTTTCTTCAGGGTTTTGGTTAACGGCGCCCCTATCTCGTTGAACTTCGGAATGAATTTCTGGTAAAACCCACACAGAGACAAGAAAGACCTAACATCTTTTTTGGATTTAGGACGGGGTGCGAGACGGACCTTCTCAATATTCTTTTCTTCCGGTACCAGTCCCCCTGGGGTAATAGTATGTCCCAGAAATTCCAAGGATTGATATCCAATCATGCATTTGGCTGGACGGGCGGTTAACCCCTCCTCTTTCAATCTTATGAAGATCTGTTCCAAGGATTTCAGGTGATCATTCAGATTGTCAGACGCGATGAGAATATCATCCATAAACGAGACGACAGAGGGATCCCTTAAAGGGTCTAATAACTTTCTCATCATGCGTGTGAACACACTGGGCGCATTGCTCAGCCCAAAAGGCATCACCTTAAATTCGTAATGGCCGCTCGGAGTACTGAAAGCGAGCATGGGCCGAACCTCAGGCTTCACAGGGATCTGATAATATCCCCGGCTTAAATCGATTTTTGAGAAGTACTTTGCCCTATTTAATCTGGCAAATAGTTGATTTGTGTTTGGTAACGGTTCAACTTGGAATGTCGTACAACTGTTTAAATGCCTGTAATCAATACATAAGCGGTGCTCCCCGCTTGGCTTCCTCAACAAGACAACCCCGGCATTATACGGAGAAGTCGAAGGAGTGATGATGTCATCGTCCAGAAGCTTCTGGATTTCAGCTTCCAGGGCCTTCTCTTTCGAAAAGGGCACTGGATATATTTTTTGGCGAACGGGGTCTTGGGTATTCAGAGTCATATCAAACTCGACTAACCCTGTCCGCCCTAGCCGATCGGTAAGAATCTGCTGATGGGACTCCAACAAACGGATGACCAGGTCTGTTTCTTCAGCCGACAGATCAGGATTTATATGTACATCCATACTCCCTATCCGCGTCTTCGCCCGATTCAGTTTCCATCGCGACCGCCATAGTCATGAGTGGGAGAGAAGTACCGTCCGATCGTTCTTCATACTTCTTGAGGAGGTTAATGTGGAAGATTTTGGACTTCCCCCTGATTCGGATGGCATAGTTGGTGCGGGAAACAACCCTTTCCACCGGGAAAGGCCCCTGCCACCCAATCTCGAGTTTATTGGAACCTACTGGAAGTAACAACAGAACCCGATCCCCCACCTTAAGAGACCTATCTTTCGTCCTTCTATTGTAGTAGGCCGCGTGTCTCTTTCTGGCCGCTCTCAGATTCTGAGCTGCCAAAGCCCAACCCGTCTGGAGTTTCTTCTTTAACTCTTCGACGTATTTATATGAGGATACAACTTCTTCGGAAGTTTCTTCCTCTGTCCAACATCTCAATAAGGCTTCTAAGGGACCCTTGATTGGCCTCCCGAATAGTAGAGTGGCTGGTGGCAACCCGGTCGACCCATGGGGAACCTCCCGATAGGCGAACAAGGCGGCTGAGATATACTCATCCCATCTGTCTGGTTTCTCTTGAGCCAGCTTCCGAAGCATGGTCATCAAAGTACCATTAAACCTCTCTACTTGCCCATTAGACTGAGGGTGGTACGGGCTTGTGTGAATGTGGTTAGTCTGGAAGATACGAAAGACTTCTTCCATCAGCTTACCACAGAACTGAGACCCATTGTCCGTTAGGATCTGGTTGGGAAATCCCAACCGAGTAAAGGTCTCCATCAGTGCATCAGCCACTCGCTTAGAGTCGATTGTGGCCAACGGTATCGCCTCGCCCCACATGGAACAGCAATCCACCATCGTAAGAATATACATATTCCTCTTCCTAGTCCGAGGAAGAGGACCAACAAGATCGATGGCAACTCTCTCGAAAGGAGAGTTCATAATGGGCATGTCTCCCAGGACTACCGGAGCCGTCCAGTGTTTTGGTGCCACACGCTGGCACTCTGGGCACGACTTGACGTACCTACGCACGTCTCCAGTCATCCCTGGCCAGTAGTAATGGCAGGAAATGCGCTGGAGAGTTGCCCCGACACCCATATGTCCACTGAATGAAATGGTGTGTCCCATATGAAGAAGCTGTTCCCGATAGGCCTTAGGAACTACCAGCTGTCCATGCTGGCATTCCTCCACTCCGGCTCTCCGGTACAGTAACCGATTCTTCATATAATACTGACCCCGTCTTGGTGGGTCAGACTTTTTTGGCAACTGGTTGAAGCAAGGTTGCAACGTAGCATCCTGGCTTTAAGCAGCTCGTAACTCCCCAGGCAAGGGATTCACGATCAAGGCCGGCGTCTGCTCATCCTCCGATTGAGATCTGGTTTGCATCGCCCCTACGTACATGGGTTCGGTTGGAATCCCTAGAAAGACGTAGCGACAACCCAAGGTCATTGGGAAGATAGGATCTAGCAGAACGGTAACATATTTTGATTTGATGTCTACCTTCGCAATTGGAAGAGACATCGCTACCGCACTCTTTGTCGCCGTTTGAATCTCAATAGATTCCCCGGTTAGCTGCTCCGGACTCACTAAGTGTGATGAAATTACAGCCTCAAACTGCAGACCGGTGTCATAGAGACACTCAACTGGTTGTCCGTTCACAAGTACCGTTTCTACTACTGGTGGTTTTGCTGAATCATTGTTCCCAAGATCCCTCCCTTCTACTTCCTTGTGATACCCTTCCCCGGTTTCTACAAGACAAGCAGCATAGTGAGAGTCTTTCTGTTTACGCCGGCAATCAACCGTATTGTGTGTGGGAGATTTGCAATAGGCGCACCACTTTTCACTCCACTTTCTTTTAGGAGATCCAGGTGGACTCTTACCAGAGGGTTTCTTAATAGGAACTTTCTCGAAAGGATCCTCCTTCTTGGTGTGAGCTGTTTTAGGGTTCTTCTTCTTTCCAGACCATGTGTCGGGTGGTCGGGGATTGGGTTGTGACAATTCCCCATTATCCCCATGAGCTAGTACATACCTTTCCGCCAATGTGTTCACTACGTCTAACCTTTCTGTCCCATTTTCAACCAAGAAGGTTTGCAATGGCTTAGGCATCATCCTCTTCATTTGGTCCACGACCACTAATTCTTCTTAACTTTCATAGTCGTTGGCAAATCCTGCTAATGACATCCATTTCAAAAGGTAAGACTTAAGTCTAACACTGTATGCTGAGAACATCTCTCCTGGCTCTCTCCTCGACTTTCTGAACTGTTGTCTGTAAGTATGGGCTGTCATCTGGAACCTTTTCAATAATGCCTTTTCCAGGGCCTCATAGTCATTCTCCATACCAGGTGGCAACCTTGAATAGACCTCATACGCGGTCCCCCTCAGGCCCTGTGAGAGTTTCAAGTTCCATTTCCCACGTTCCAATCCCATAGCCAAAGCCATCGACTGAAATCTGTGAAGATACTGGTCGACCTTATCTTTGTGTTCATCGAACGGGAGCAATGGGAACTTCATTGCCTGGTATGGACCGCCACTAGAAGTTGTTGAGTTAGGGAGAACTGCGCCTCCAACTGCACCCTCGCCTTCCTTGGCAGTTTGAGCTTTCAGCTCCAACTCCCTCATACGGAACTCATGGTCTCTGGCTGCCTGTTCGGCCTCCATCTTCCTAGCCTCAGCCTCAATTTTCTTTGCTTCGCGCTCTGCCTCGATTTTCTTAGCCTCGCGCTCTGCCTCGATTTTCTTAGCTTCGCGCTCTGCCTCAATTTTCTTAGCTTCGCGCTCTGCCTCGAATTTCTTAGCTTCGCGCTCTGCCTCAATTTTCTTAGCTTCGCGCTCAGCTTGTCGAAAATCTCTCTCCACTTCTTGAACATATTTCTGTAACTCAGCCCCTTCATAGCCTATCTCACGCCCTGTAGCCTGCACTTCAGCCACATTAAATTTCGCGGATGCCATCTTAACTCAGAAGGTAAATGAATAGGTAATGGACAAATGGATATAATACACGACCACAACACTTCGTATGTCGTCAGTCTGTGTCAGGAAGAGTATAGACAATAGCCAGGCATGGTAGGCAGAACCTATTGATAGTAGACAAGGATATCTGTCCCCTATCACTAAATCAGCCAGAACTCCACCAGGATTTCAAATATCCCGGACGAGCCCCCAGAAATTGTAACAAGCTACATGGAGGGTCCCAAATAGCCCTATCACAATATTTCAAAATTATTCTCTTTATAGCCCTGGCTGGGATAGGTCTTTACCTGCCAACCCTCCTCCGTTTTCCCCGGACTCACTGTCACTCTTTCTTTCGACCTAAGGACCTATTTCCTGCCGTGTTCTTCTGGCTGATCCATATATATAACACAGTGATCGTTGGAATAAACTAAAACTTGATTTATTAAATCAATACAGGACAGCACAAAAAAACATCAAGGTAGTTAACACAGAAAGTTCTAAACAGACACAACACAGATAAAGTTCAGGCACAGAGCCTCAGGTTGCCATAGTCACAGACCCAGCTTCATATATTGTCCGATCTGTCCACATACATCTCACCACGTGTGCCAGAAGCTCCTTCCTTCCCGGTACTTGGGTGTAAGTTCAACCGGCTTCTGTAGAATCAAAGCCACTGGTTTTTGAGGACTTCCATTGAATTATGGTTTCCCATAATGGGAATTGTTCATGGAATTAACATAGATAGGTGTCTTTCAATGTCCGGTACAAAATGGGTATGCCGGATAATCATGCGTAGACTCAGCTTAGAAATCAACTGCTCTCGGGCCTATGTCACTGAAAGGACCCGAGATGCACCATTACTGCAAATTGTCATTTTCTCATGGTATGCAGGATAATCATGCGTAGACTCAGCCCAGAATTCAACTGCTCTCGGGCCTATGTCATTTCCTCAAGATATGCCCTTGCCTCTCTCTCAGAGTTAGGCACACCATGTGTGGGATGGCTTATACATTGATCTGGCTTCATCAGACGTATTTGGCTCTAGCATAGAAGCCGTGTGGATACTGTCCGATTTAGTCACGTCCAACAGAAGAGGACCCTGGAGATGACAAACAATATTGAGCGACTGGGCTGACTCATGTATCACACAATCCTGAGGACCAATAGGGTCTCAGTTATTACATTTGACATATAGGATCTCTACCCAATGCATTATATACGATACCCGAATGAATGGGCCTGACCTGTCAGGTAGCCCCTGGATTGGCTACGTCCGGGCTTGAGTAGACCTCCAGCTTGTAGATGTCAGGTTGTCCACCCTATGAACGTTTTGTCTACAAGACGCACTTTCCACACTCATACCAAGCCTTTATTATTATTGGGCACATTCATTTCCATGCTTTCCTCTCACTTGCAAACCATGCCTTTCTCACAACCAAGATCGTGTGGTGTGGTGCGCCTAGTAATCTGGGTGTTTCTCCCCGTTAACTAAATATAGTGTAGTAGTGGGGTTATATGGCACGCCGTGTAGTTCCCCATTCCCAGCAAGAATAGGAAAGAAGATACTACCCCTCCCGGCCGCCGCTCTCAACTGAGCTGTCGCCCCAATGTACCGGCATTGTCCTGCACACGCCATAGTGTAGATGAGTTCAGGTTCTCTCAGTGAGCTAGAGGAGTCCATTATCCTCCCGACATCATCCTATCGAGTGACAGACGAAAGAGATAGTCCTGTGGATAGCCTCTTCTGGCTCAAGAAGATAGATCATAGATTACCATAGCTATCCAATGATGATATTCCACAGAAAGATGACAATATGCCCAATTCAAGCCGTAGAAAGAAAGATAGCAACAGCTCATCTGACGCCAAGAACAAATGAAATCCTCTGTGGAGATATATTGTTCAGATTCACTTCCCCGGCTATGCCAAGAACAAAACACTTAGTTAGATTGCCAACGGTCAACCAACTCTTCATTTGTTATGATTGGCTTTTCGCCAATTCATCATCCCCCTCGAGACAAAATACATTTATAAGTCCAGGTCTGGCTGGACCACCCACAACTAAAGTATTACCTTTCCACTACCTCAGTAGTATGTTGCACCTCTGTCGTAATCTTTAAATCACTTGACATGCTGCAACTATCAAACGGTAGGTGTTGGCACAGCCATCAATTGACCAGCAGCCGCACCAGTGCACATTTGACGCAAGGCGCTCCATCGGGTCTACCCGAAAGGAAAGACAAATATATACTCGCTCCATGTAAAGATTGTGGTATGAATATAACCCAAAGAACCATCTTTCATGGAGATTTGAGCGAACAAGAGAACTGAAAGCTTCCGAAAGCCGTTTCCCCCTGTTTACCCAAAATAAAAGAATGCATAAGGACATGGACCACTGGCGTTTCGCTACAATGACTTTGAGTAGTATCTTAGTTATGTGGCTCATTCAGCATTTATTTATGCATTTTTTTACATTCATCTTGATTTTGTTTACTGTCTCTTTTAATTTCCATCATTTGTAGAATTTAATTTATCATCCATTTCTTTTTCGTAGTCTTCTTTATTTCTGGTATTATTTCCTTTGAAGTATGTTATGTTACCTTCTCTAGCATTTGCCATTACTGCCTATACTGCCTATTTTTAAATATTGTTTTGTACATATTATATATAGTAATGGCTATTTATCACTCATTTAGTTTGATTCAAATTCTAGCTTGATAATTCCTGGAGCCCTAGTTAATTTCTTCAGTTTTCTTCTTAGTTTTACAATTATTGGTGAGTGGTCACTTATGCAACCTGCGCCTGGTCATCCTTGTACTGACATGAGTTGGGTTCACTCTCCCCTCACGGCCTCAATGTCCAACAAAGTTTCATTCAACTTCCGACGCCTCCACCCCCCCCCCCCCCCATCTCCGCATTTGTATCGTCCACTAAAGGTTAGTTGCATATCCTTTACAGAACGTCTCAGTCCGCCCCGTCATTATTTGTGCTGTTTGTGATTTATTGGCAAGTTTGCGTTCAGTGGTTTGTCATTGCTTTCTGAGCGACCGCCACTCATAGTATTTTATGAAAACAAACACAGGGCTGTCTGCATCCAAAATCGCCCGCAGCTGTGTTTCGAGCACTGGATGCATAGTTGCGAACTGCGTCCATGACACCTTCGCTACATAGCTGGCTATAGTGCTCCACTAATCCCTGTTTTTACCTTTCGCTCACCTTATGTGTTATTGTCTATTCAACCCGTGTTTATATCTCTTTCCTTTTCTCTCCAAGGACATGTCCTCCAGTAGCATCGTCTTCACTTTCTACTTCAACTTTTTCGTTGCAATCCCCTTGCAATATAGTTGTGTTACCGTTTTTAACATTGTGCTATACTAAGTTGTTCATATGTTATATTTAGCGTCATTTCCATCCATCCATCCATCATGTGCCATGCCGGTAAGCGTGGGCGGTCATGTTCTGCTATCTCACTCGATCAACAGAGTCGTGGATCAGTTCCGTGTTTCTGTCTCGACCATGCCACAAGGCCAAGCCATCCAGATACTTGTTTCTAGGTCTTCCCCTTGGTCTGTTCCCCTCGATCTTACCAGTTGTCACCAAGTTCTCCAAATCATTTCTTCTCATAACATGCAAAAAAATTGTGACTGTCTACGTCTAATGTCTCTGATCAGTTTACGATCTTCATATAGAGCGGGGTAAATAAGAAAGGTTGACATAAAGAGAATCAACATGACTGCACTCGGGACATCCCCACACGTGAACCTTTCTTCAGAGGTCAACAAAGAGTCCGCAAGCTGAAGGTGCCATTGGCAGCCTCATTGAACATCCGCCGGCGTTTTCCTCTACGCGTTGAGTGCCTTCCATACTCTCTGCTTACCTTTAGCTGAATCAGCCTCTCCAGAACTTGGTCCTTTGTTTTTCTGCACTTTCTATTCGATACTAAGGAGCCTTCATCACATCAATTTTGTCACAATCTAGCTAGTCTCTCAAAGAAAGGAACGGCAGTATCCACTCTATAAGACTATCTATTTGCTTGCATACACACACCGACATTATAACCTTCGTCTTTTCGAGTGACGCAAGCCACTTGCACCATCATCATCATCATCAAGTATCATTCCAGCTGGCGTAGGCGTTCATGACTCTCCATAGATCTTGGTCTATGGTTTTCTTGATCAACTCCGCTGTTGATATTCCTCCATGCCACCTTCTCAATCCATCCAACATCATTTCCCTTGGTCTGCCTTAGCCTCTTTTCCCCTGGATCTTTCCATAACAATTTATAATTTACGAAGCACGCGTTGCGACTCTGTCACTCAAACAATATATATTGTTCTGCACTATTCTTCTGCCAAATGAGCACAGCCGGTGCATCCTCCCACCCTTTCTCATCCTGGCAGTTGTGATATTATACGTTAGATTCTCTTTGTTGTTGTTGTTGTTGTTGTTGTTGTTTTTAACACAGTGCCTTTTAACCTTTGCAATGAAGTCCCACTTAATACCTTCTTCTTACACTATAGACCTATATATGTGTATTATTACATCACTTAGGCATTTCTGTCACTTACCAGATATTGTACGAACGCGTAGACTCAGGATATGTCAAGTCCCAGTACTCTCACCCCAACGTGACTTTTATTCTAGACTGTCGCTTTTGGACCGCACTATGAACCGTACCTGTTCGTGCTCTATCTTACCAATTTCAAAAGTATGTTTAATGTTATCTTCACCCTGTGCCATTCAAGAACCGTCTTTATTTAACCTGTATCCCTTGGTGTTCATTCAATGTCTCATACAGAGGTCCCGTGCGACCTTACTGTAAATTACACGTGGACATTACGGGCATTTCACCAACTGTACACACTCAGAGAAAATGCTGCTCCAGATTAGATTTCAGAGCCTAAAGGACACTACTTTCTGAACTTAGCAGTCAGCAAAAGGTCACCATACAGTGGATACCATCCCACTGTGGATTCCGCGGAAACGACAAAGCTGATCGTTTGGCGAAGGAAGGAGCAACAGAAGAACAACCTGATGTGCTCATTACATCCGACCAAAAGAAAAGAATGATCAAATCAGCCAGAAGACCACCAAATCCTATTCAAGACGACTACAACGTTATAGACAGACTAGAGCAGGTCATTCTTCTACGCCTCAGAACAGGACACAATAGATTACGCAACCACATGCATAACAAATTCAAGATTGGTGACTCAGCCATGTGAACATGTGGTTTGGCGTCGCAGACAGCAGAGCACATACTCCAGGATTGCCCAAACTGCAACATACCCAGGCGAACCTTCTGGCCTAGAGAGACAACAGTGGAAGATAAACTCTATGGACCGCCGAATGAACTAAAAAAGACTGTTAGATTGATACAAGAGACAACACTGCAGTTATAAACATATTTCAGGTGAACTAAAGAAGAAGAAGAAGAGCCTAAAGGGAGCGAGGTCGTGGTACCGTCTGCACTTGATCACAACGGATATTATTACATTCTTCCTGAGCTTGGTCGTGTCAATGATAATGAGTAGTCTGCATACAGTCACCACTGTCGCAATGTTAGAGATTGCTCTGCTAGATGGGGAGCAGAGATCATATTAACATTACTTTGTGCAAGTATTATTTGAAGACTTTCCTGTCCAGTTGGCGGCAGACATTTGTGTTGTTTTGTAACCGATTCTTTGTCACGTAGGAGCTGGAAAGTTTCATTTTCTTGCGTGTAATTTTCACGCCAGGATGTAGGCGAGGAGTTCCTATTTTTCTTTTTCTCAAGATTTTCGCCGGTGCTACGAGTTCGTGCATCTGAACGAATCCATCCTTGAGTGTATTTTGCATCGTGTGGGTTGCTGTGTTGTGTATTTGGTTTCCATCATGGTGGATCAGCGTTTATGGTTCGTAGAAAGGGCAACCAAACCTCGAAGTCGACAAGGTCGGCGTAAATGACAAGGCAGGCGCGGGAGCCAGACGTTTCAGGCTCAAATCCGTCCGTCTGGGCCTCAAGAATAGGCCTACTCGTATTCTATATTGGAATTGTGACAGTGGCAAACAAAAAATCCCATTCTGGAAAGCCTGGCGTACAGGAATGATATTGTAGCGCTACATGAGACGAGGCTTGGTGGTAATTCACTTCATTTAACCGGCTTCAAATGTTTTTAAAGCCAACGACACCTGGGAATGGCGATCCTTATTCGAGACAGTACAGTGGCATTTGAGGTGGACATGTCTAGGTGGGACAGCGATGAGATACAGATACAGGTTGTCAGAGTTCATTCCGGTAAACCTTTCGTGTTGGTAAATGTTTATGCTTGCAACGCGAGTGTGGATTCCCAGAGGTGGCAGTGTTTGAGTGACATATTATGGCACTAGAGGAATGTCATTTTCTGTGGTGATTTCAACACTAAAGGCAGATCATGAGGAAACATTTCTTTCAACATGCAGACGGAGGAGCTCGAGACTGCACTTGAAACCATTGACCTTGTTTGTCTCTGTGGAGTCTCTGTAGCGAAGTGGTCAAGCCGTTTGACTCGTGCTCCGAAGGTTGTGGGTTCGATTCCGGGTCGCACCCTTTGGTTTACGAGTTAAATGTTTCGGAAACTCCTGTGGGTCGTCGCTAAAAGCTACGGAGTTCGTGCACTGTGCGACGCTTTCCGTGCTGCGGAAAGAGACCGAGCCATATGGGATAAAACCCGGTGCAATGAAGTCGACCCTGTCGACTTTTAAGCGACTTTAAGCGACCTTGTTTGTATCAACAGTGGCTGTGTCACTAGGACTAGTTGACTAGGTGATGAGGACAGTATTTTTTTTTTTTTAAAAGGGTCTCATTGGATTGTTTTTAAGACTTTTTTTTCACTCACTACAGTGTGTAGATAGGGTGTCCTTGGGTACTATGGGAGTATCCTGATACCTTGCATCATGTTGGTCAAGAAAGGCAGATCCAGGCAGCACAGGTCAACGGTCAAGACTTTCAAGCATGACAGTACAGGGCAAGATGTGGTGAGCAATTTAAGGTCCGACAAGCGCAGAAATCATCAAAGCGGGAAACAAACAAAAAAACATTTTGAGATGGAAAGGCCTGGGTGGATAAGCGTTGTGCTGTAAGGAAATTTGAAATGGCAACACTCCAAAATGAACAGAGTTGCCCATCCTA
The DNA here is from genome assembly GCA_963921405.1 of Cepaea hortensis. NCBI lineage: Eukaryota > Metazoa > Mollusca > Gastropoda > Stylommatophora > Helicidae > Cepaea > Cepaea hortensis. Next base: position 81,828,776 of record OY992880.1, on the reverse strand, counting down.
ATCTTATTCTGCACTTGGAAAGAGACATGGACGCAAAAGTTAGCTGTTTCAAACAACTGCTTAAAGTGGTAAAAGTGTAAAATGGGCAACGTTGTGTCAAATAATAAACAAAGGCAAGTCACTGAAATTGTTCTGGCGACTACATAAAACTATGAATGGTGTAGTCAAGGATAAGTGTATTCCTGACTTCCAGAGTGCTGACCTCATCTGACAGATGACTGGCGAGGATAAGGGCTAAGCCCTTTTCGAACACTATCTAGAGCAGAACAACCAAAAGACACGAGAGGCCGAAATGTTCCCAAGACAGTTACCTCAGATAGGTGTAAGTCCCAGACAATGTCAGAAGACATGGTGACAGTGAAAAAAATCAGGGCTGTGTTTCGACGAACAAAAACAGCGCACCAGGGCCAGATGGCATAAGGTATGATGGCATTAGTATGTGTACCGACAACGAGTTAGAGGAACTAGTACTTATGTACAACAACAGCATAGTGAGTGATGGCATCAAGGAGGAGGGGTTACACAGTTATATGATTCCCTTGCCGAAGCCTAGCACAGACAACACAAAAATTCAGGGCTACTAGAGAAGTTGTTTACCAGAAAAATATCAAGCCAGCTAGAGAGGCAATGTCTTTCCCCACCTACCCTTGGAGGGTACCGTCCAAACAGAAAATACTGGACCAAAGTTTTCGCCTATGATGTGTATGAAGGTGTCCCCTCTGGGACTGAAACATGTGTTGCAACAATTGATCTTGAGGATGCGTACAATAGAGTACCATTAGAATTCTTAATGTTTCAGCTTTGTAAACTCAAGATAAGTTCATTCATCCTTAATTAGATCACCGCAGCCCTCTTCCAACAGAAAGTAGTATTTAGATGTGGCATTTCGATGTTTGTACGTACCAACAACAATATACCCTAGCCTGTCACATGGATCACCATTATCTCCAGTGACGTTTAACACCTACATTGTGAGAAACACTGGTGAGCAATGTCATGGACCGACTTCTGTTTATTGTTATTCTCTCAGCAAGGTCGACCCATGATTGGCATTAACTCATAGTGATGCAATTATACTCTGTATTGGACTATCTAAAGTTCAACAACACACGTCCACATGAAGAGCACAACTAAAGTCCACGCCAGTTTCTATCATTTAATATACGTATTCGCATATACAGTCAAATCGTCATGCACAGTTCGTGGCACAGTTATACTCAACTAAAATAAGCATTACTAGCACTCTTCTAAAACATATCACCCACAAAGGCAATAGACGGATGCCATTCTCGCACTCCTTAGACACGTCTCACCTCGACCGTGTCTAAAGCCGTACTCCCCGTTCAAACACGAGAGTTCTCTCTCCCTGACACTCACAAACCGTGTTTCACGTATTCTCCAAACACTCGTGCAAGTGTAACTCCCACTCGTACCAAACCGACACCTTGACAAGCAGATTGCATGAGCGGGGAGATCATATTTGTATGCCGACGATGCGATAGTGTATCGTCATGGTAATGACAGAGATCGGGTTGCTGTGGAACTGCAAACAGAACTTAGTCGCTTAAGTACGTGGTATGTTGAAGCTGGTGCATTGGTCAACCCAATGAAGGCAGCAGTGAATGGTTTTCTTTGAAAACCATGGTGTCAAAACTCCATCACCAACTGTACATCTGTGATCAGAGACCGTGGAAAGAACACAGGCAATAAAATACCTGGGGATACGGTTTGATCGAAGCTTTGCTTATACTGAGCTCATTGACCAGGTGATAATAAAGGTCAAGCGGGGTTTGGCTGCAATGAGGGTGATGGCGGCGGCAAACTGTGAACAGCGCCATTTATATTTTTTTACGCGGGTCTTGTTCTTTCTGTTTTTCAGTATGCGATGGTGATCCTCACTCTCAGTCATAAGCAGATGGACAGGATGGAAAGGGTACAGAACGAAACTATGCGTATTATACTTCTGTGTACAAGAGATGATATTGCAGTACATGATAAACCAAAGAACAAATTCTTCAAGAAACAAATGAAGATCGTAAATTGATTAGAGTCATTTGACGTAGACAGTCAAATTTTTCTGGGCATGTTATGAGAAGAAATTAATTGGAGAACTTGGTGACAACTGGCAAGATCGAAGGGGGGAAGGGGGGCGAGACCAAGGGGAAGATCGAGAAGTAAATACCTGGATGGCCTGGCCACGTGTCATGGTCGAGACAGAAACACGGAGCTGATCCACGACTCTGGTGATTGAGTGAGATAGCAACACATGACCGCCCACTCTTATCGGCATGGCACATGATGGATGGATGTACAAGAGATACAGTATGTTGCGCTACCTTATTGATTTTCCAACCATGAGGGACAAAATACAGATCTATCGAGCACAGGCCTACTTCAGAGTCAACGCAAACACACAACATCCACTGTATAGTGATATTAAAAAGGTAAAGAGTAGCAGCTTAAAAGGATGAAAGTCATGGATGGGTCAAGCCGAAGACATTCTTCAACAGGTGTGTTCACTTGAGGACTTAGAACCTGGCGAGGAGTGGGTACATGTAACTGTACATCGTTTTCAGTTTGCATCCAACTAGACAGAAAATGCAGACAAGAACATCCGGCTGCTGTGGAGGCGGAAGTACAGGCTTTGATCTTCGATAATTCTTTAGAGGGTGATGCTGCCATTTGCACAGATGGTTCGATCGTTCGATGCGTGAGAAGTTCTGCTTAAGCTGGAGGGAGAATTGTGATGTAAGATTATGTTGCTTTTGCTTTGACCACAAGTAGTCTGACTGTGGAAGTTATGGCAGTAAGTAAAGCAATTACATGGCTTGAGACACAGTCCTTCACTCGGGCATGTTTCGTTAGTGACTCAATGACTATGCTCAGGAAGATAGCGATGGGGTGGGCTTAAGACAATGGTTGTTGTCTCTGGGGCGTTCACGACTAACAAATATTAGTTTAGTTTTTGTGACAGGGCATGTGAGTGTCCAAGAAAATGAGCAGGCTTGCAGGTAAGGCTACTGTGGAGGGCAGACGAGCCATGGACCAAGCTTATATACTGAATGCTCTACGAGAAGTAAGTCGTTTGCGAGAACCAAGTGATGACTGTGAATCTACATCCAAGGTCAGACTGCGAGAATAGCAAGTTAAAAGAGGTGTGACGGAACAAGAACATTATGCAGGAAGCCAAAACTGGTGTCGTGAGCCGCTACACGCTGCGGGATTTACTGAGGAGGGGATCTGAGCACTTATGGACTGAATGGTTCTATGTCGAATGAGGATGATCTATCCACAAACTAACTAACTAACTAACTAACTAACTAACTAAATATGGCAATGTAGTGCGTTATATGCATGAGCCGATCGTCGATATTTGAGGCGTTCCGACGCGAGATACCTATGCGCTATCGTCGCTATTGTATGAAACCGGTCTAGAATCTACTCTACACTGCCCTGTAACTTTTTCCTGATGATCCTAAGTGCGCGAGTGCTTGGGTGATTGATGGGAGAGAAGGTGTATGGCTGTTGAATGAGACTCGGAGATGTCTGGGATATGGGATGCAAGGCAATGATAATATGTATATAACTGGCACACCAGCCAGTTGTGATGTTCGGTCACCACCCAAGGCTAATCCGCTTGGGGGACCAGAACAGGTACGGACCCTTTGAAACATGTAGGGTACTAAACATGTTTAGACACAGAACTTCTCACTTCAAGGACAGAGGTGGATCAAGAAGGGTTTCGCTATTGTATGGGAAGGTGTCCCACTGGCGAAATGGTTTGTTATGTCATTAATTGTTTATTGGTTAGTACTTGCTTAGATGTTAATTACTTGATAAATAATATGTCCATGTCCTATGACGGGGAGTGGTCTAGGGACCAACTCTTCCCGAGGTTTAGTTTTCTATTAGTGTAAATAGAAACTATACAGTTCTTCACACAACCTCCGAAGACAAGAGTCAGGTATGAATATGTACAGCAGTAAGATCAGACTTGATCTTTTCGGAACCTAATCCTTCCGATGGGCTGATTCAGGTGTCATTCCACAGCGGATATATATCCATGTTTCCACTATGTATATAGGGATGATTCCCTATGTAAGTATACCTTACATAAGTTAGCTGAAGGCTGCTTATTGTAGTGGATGATAGCATGTGAATCCTAGTTGTTACCGAATGCTCTCACTGACCGCTCTTTTCTTTCACGTGTTGCCTGTTGTTGAAGACCTATTGACCTGTTGTTCGAGACCCGGAGTACTGTTCTTTACGACCTGCAGTACGGGTGTTGAAGACCTATAATGCTGTTGTATAAACCACTGGCCTGTCGTAGAAGAGGCCTGTTGTATGAAACCTACTTGCCTGTGGTGGAAGAACTACAGTGATGTGACATGAGACTTACGGTGGGTTGTATAATCAGTCTACGGGTTGCTTGCGGCAGATAAGACCTCAAGTGTTCCAGACAGCAGTGCTGGGAGAGAGCTGGATGAGTCAAAAGGACCGACTCGACGGAAACACCTTGCAAATCTTCTGCTACGCCTAGTGATGATCTAGGGAGCATCTCTGACTCTATCTCTAACCTTTACTCTATATTGTAAATAGATCATTGCCTATCAGGACGTTCCTTTCAGACCCTTGCCTATAGTGTAAATTAAATGGATTGATTGTTGACATGTCTTTTCTACGATTATTATGTGTGGTCTTGGACGAGTCCTGAGAAGAACTTGTTACTAGGTGGGTAGTAGATAGTAGAGGTACAGAATCTGGAAGGGGCCTGTAGACTAACAACACATGTTACCATGCAGAGGGGGTCAGTAATAGTAGTAAAAGTGTATCTACCTGTCCAACCCCTGGGGTTAGTATAATGTGAGTGTCTGGGATAACTTGGGCTTGGGTTCATTCACAACAACCAAGGCCATCTTGTTACACCGACAATATTTATGTACAGTTTTGTCCCCAGACAAATCAGCACGTTCTACTGCAGCTTCTTACGCATATCTTTCGCATCATCTTCAGTTATAAACAAGGAGCTTTATTTTTCGTAAATTTTGTCACTTCTTAGTCGCCTGTTATGTTACTTCAAAATATCTCATTCCACCAGGTCTTTATCAAAATGTGTTCTGCATTTTTGTTTTGTCTGTGACTGCAGCCAAAGTGCACCAAAGTTCATCGTGGTCATCCTTGACTTTATTATTTCCCTGGAATGAGCACGACATCTGGTCGGTGATTGCTTTCCTGTGCCTCCGGAACATTCCAGATTGTTGAGGAGACGCGATTATCAAATTGACACAACCACACGTAACACTAGTTACTCACCGCACGCCACCGCACACGTTTGTCAGCCCATATTGGCTGTTTGTGATTTACTAGACAATATTATGTTCAATGTTTGCCATTGCTTTCTGATCGAGAAGTCAACATTTCAGTCCAGCTGATTGGCGTGTTGAACGAATGAGAAGTCAACATTTTAGTCCAGCTGATTGGCGTGTTGAACGAATAAGAAGTCAACATTTCAGTCCAGCTGCTTGGCGTGTTGAACGAATGAGAAGTCAACATTTCAGTCGGGCTGATTGGCGTGTTGAACGAATGAGAAGTCAACATTTCAGTCCAGTTGATTGGCTTGTTGAACGAATGAGAAGTCAACATTTCAGTCCAGCTGATTGGCGTGTTGAACGAACCTACGGCGCTGCCCAGAAGAGAACATTTGAGCGCCTGAAATCTCTCCCTGTGGAAGTTAGTGGCAGTGGTCAAGATAAGTAGGCAATACTGGCTGACACGAGGGACGACAGTTGGTGGGACTTGTCTGGAATACAGAAGACATATGTTTGTGCAGTCACATGATCCCCGCCACACTTGGCATAACGTTAACGCATGACTGTTCCTTGGTGATAAATTATCATGAAATGTTTTGTCGTGTATTTTCCCATGTCATAAATTCAACTGTTTACAAGATGGGAGTTGCGCCAAGAATATGAACTAACAACTCATTTACACTAACAACACCCGCCTAACAAATCTGCTTCATCTCCAACCACCTCTTAAATGTTATATAATATAAAAAATAAATTAGAACTTTGCTATTGTCAGTCAATGTCTGTAATGTAGACGTCCTTGAAGAGTACAATTGGAAATAATTCTTGTCTGTGTTCTTTCATTCGGGAATGGCTGGTCTGCCTTCTGTACTTGTTATGAAATGACGGTTGAGTGCTCACACAATTAATTATAATGTTTACCACTTTTGAGATAGAATTTAAGGTAAAATTACTTTAAAATGGGTCAAGGGAGTCCAAAATGTTTTCATATGTCTGTGTATTCTGTTTTATGTTTCTTCTTCTTCTTCTTCTTCTTCTTCTTCTTCTTCTTCTTCTTCTTCTTCTTCTTCTTCTTCTTCTTCTTCTTCTTCTTCTTCTTCTTCTTCTTCTTCTTCTTATATCTCCTCCTCATCTTCTCACTCTTCGTGCCTCGTGTCTTGTGCTTCTTCTTCTTCTTCTTCTTCTTCTTCTTCTTCTTCTTCTTCTTCTTCTTCTTCTTCTTCTTCTTCTTCTTCTTCTTCTTCTTCTTCTTCTTCTTCTTCTTCTTCTTCTTCTCAATGTTACTTTCTGGAATGATTGAAGCAAGTCAGTATCTTATGCCTTCTCAAATGTGTAGCGTGGTCTTCCGTGGGAGAGAGAGAAACCACTTGTATCAAAGAAGACTATTAGACTGGCCCTATTGGACAGTCTACCCACAGAAGGAATAGCCGATGTAATTGACTCGTTATAAACTAGGCAGGTAAGAATACCAGTCCCTCAGAAAAATCAACTATCTTTAAATTGGAGCAGGACTGGAAGATTAGACTGGACGCTGTATAAAAGTTCCAAGACAGTTAGTCTTTATATCCAGGCCACTATTCCTTCACTTCAAGTATAAACCGCAGTGCTCTGTCATACAACTGGACAAAAGAGACACAAATAAATATACAACTTTCACTCACTAACTATGTAAAGATCTGATAGTCTATGAATCAAAAAGACTCATCCGTTTTGGGTTAAAAAAAAAAAAAAAAACTATTCAAAACCATAAACTTTATTCTCTTTAAACTCCTCATAAGAAAGGAGATTACATCTAGTAATAAGCCTGTATGTGGCTGAAGAATCACAATAATTATCCAAATATTAGCGATTTTTAATCATTGCGTTTCCGGTAGCAGCGCAATTCAATTTGTGGAGGTGGTAGGAAATCCATGAGACAACTTTACCTGTTATTGCGTGCTCCCAAGACGGCCTACTTCCTTCAGCGACTGGCTCCCCTTCTCTCTCTGGGAGATGCCTGTTTCAGGTTTCTCAACTGCTCTCTCTCTCTCTCACTCTCTCTCTCTCTCTCTCTCTCTCTCTCTCTCTCTCTCTCTATCTATCTATCTCTGTCTCTCTCTCTCTCTCTCATCTGGTCTGAGTTCAATCTGTTGGCTCATTTGCTAGACAGTTCCCCTTTTATATAGGACGCGTTGATTTAAAGTGCTGGCCTCTGGTTGCCTTCAAAGTTGAAATGTAATAGAACCTCGCATAAGCGACTGATTCATGGACGTTTCTTCTCCATCGACACTCTTTATCTTTGGCAACAATGTGTGACCCTCATGTTTGTGCTCTCAGCTATATATATATATGGAAAAGTACTATGTTCTTTGTGTCCCTAGAAGATGAATTATGGCCTACGGAAAGGCCCTATGTTCCTTAAGGTTGTCTGTCATGTGCGTTTGTTAAAGAGTTAAATTGAGGTGAGTTGAGTTAAGTTAAGAACCGACATCACTGCATTCAGGACATTCCCATACATGCTCCGTCCCCTCGTTCAATATCCAGCGAATAGGCATGCTACTAATCGTTTCCACCCCCCCCCCCCCTCTGATGTATCTCCACCTCGACGTGGTAGAGGGGCTTGCGTGTCCCAAAACCTTAAGAGCCCTGCCGACGGGAGCACAACTACATGTCGAACAGGCATTGAGATAGGGACCAGACCAAGAGAGACACAACCTGCTGCTCTGCAAATAGACTGAGGATAGCAGTCGATATGTAAATCAGGCGCACGAAGCCACTAATATTTGGTCCGGATACATACTCTAAGGCTCCCAGCTGAGGGATATGACTGAACGCCTCTAAGCCATTAACCCTTGGATGTGAGAGCCGGGCTTATACTCACCTACTGCAAAACGGAGGTGAGATGCTGAGAACGCTACATGCTTAGTTCAGATACTTGTTCGAAGGCTCTCAGCTGGGGGATATGAGGGATCCCTGGATGATGGGGCCTGGCCGTTACTCACTCACTGATGCATGGAGGTAAGCTGCTGAGCCGGCAGCGCATGCAGCCTGCCTCGTGAGAGGTTACTAAAGGTGAATGTATCTATACTCATAGAGTGAGCGTAGTCAAAGGTGGAAGAGCGACACATTGACACGACATAGAACGCTTGGCTAGTGAATCCATTACGTGGAAGTCCGAAGCGAAAGCTTGATGAGTGGATGTCGTCTGCAGACTGTCCGTCCTTGGTTTGTGTGGGGAGGGACCAGTGGCAAACGAAATGCCCAATACATGGAAATGGGGAGTTGGAGCAGCTATGAGCAGGACGTGTCGATTCCTTGGGTGAGCCCAGTATGTGCCGGCTCTGCAATTATGGAAGCCTGCTTGGATATCGGGGAAAGCCCATGGTCTGCCCCTGCCTTCCTTTGAGGGTTGACCGTGATGTCTTTGACCGTTCGACCGTGACCAGCTGAGATGCTATCTGGAGATAAAAAGCCTTATTCCTATCTGGAATTCAGAAACTGCATTCCTATCTGTAGTTCAGAAACCTTATTCCAATCTGGAGTTCAGAAACCTTAATCTTAAATGAAGTTCGGAAACTTTATTTCTATCTGGAATTCAGAAATCACATTTCTAGCCAGGGTTTAAAGACTTTATTCGTAACTAAGTTCCTAGCTGGGTTTTATATAAACCTTATTCATAGCTGAGTTACGTGGAGACGTTATAGTTAAATAGAGATATCGGATCTTTGTTAGCATCGTGGAAATAATTACATATTGATTTAGAATCCCATGCTGGTAATCATCTAAAGCTGGAGACTAGAATTCCATGTCTGTTTAGAATTCATTAGACGTAACTAGATGATGATTTCATTATTGATGTTCCCATTATTATCTGTGCCTTGAAGAGAGATAAATATTTGATTCATACAATCTGTAGTCTTGGGGAAGGGTATACCAGCTCTTGGTATGCTCAGTGGTATACTCTGGTGATTTGTTATCTTAGAAATAGACTTCTTATTTCAACTGCGAAGGTAGCCCTTTGCAAGTTGAAAAACATATTAACCAGTAACAAGATGTAAATTGCAACAAGAAAAAGAGTGTTAAGGTGTTACTCAGAACCTGTACTTTTGTATGGATGTTAAGCGTGGAAATTGAGCAGACAAGTTGAAAAACGTCTGGTTACTGTAGAAATGTGGTTTCTGAGGAAAATGCAAAGAATACCATGGCCAGACAGAAAAACCAAACAATGCCCGAGACCTACAAGGAACAAATGAAAATTGTACACTGATTATAGAAATTAGACGTAGACATTCACAATAATTTGGTCACGCTATGAGAAGAAATAAATTGGAGAACTTGATGACAACTGTGGTACTGTCGAAACAAGAAAACTAAGCTGATCCACGACTTTGGTGATTGAGCGAACCATACATAGCCACTGATCTAAACAAGAATCTATTTATCTCTTATTTTCGTATGTTTTTTTTTTTTTTTGGGGGGGGGGGCCTGCAAAAAAAGTGGGGGGGGGGACTGCGGGTTGGCCTGCTCTTTAAAGCAAACCTTTTTCAGCTGCTGGAGGTTATGGGTTCGAGTTCGGACTCCGCCACTCGGTTACAAGTGCAGTATCTTTTTGGAAATTCCTGGGGGTCTTCGGTGGAGCTAGGAGTTCGCGTTGTGTGCGACTTTTTCGGCAGGAGGTCATGCGTAAAGAGACAGCGCCATGTGGGTTTAGAACTTGGTGCAATGAAGTTGATTCTTATGTCCCCTTTGCTTCCGCTTGTCACAGTAGTTACTCTGGTCATCCAAGGTCCTTCTGTCTTCAAAGTTCTTCCATGTTTGTTCGTTCACATTCCAAGTTTCGCTACTACAAAAATATCACGTCAAATCTCCAACAACAACAATAAATCATTGATGTGTACATAGTTTAACATCTGGCTCAAATAACAAAGTGCGACCTAAAAGATAAAAGTGGCTTTCTTTGTGGTATTTTACTTTAGTTTAAAGTGAAATTACACAGGTTACTTAGTTATGACAAATTTAACACAATATTCCAAGTGAATGAGATTTAATTGTATTGACTGACAATGCTTCCTTGTTGATAGCTCCTGGAACTAAGTATACATAATGGGACATAGCATACAGTGTTCAGCGTCACTGTCATTCTCAGTCACAGTAAACAGTCGCATGTAATCTGACGTTTTCAAGCAAATATGACCTTCTTTTATCACCGAGCATGGTTTTATAACGCGAAACATTCATTTCTGCATCACGTGAAGTTGTAGTTGTTGTCTTCCACTTAATCCGTTGAGCATCGCGGGCAGGGGTAATTGAAGTTTTAGTGTCTGAGACTAGCACCTTTCCTCCAATTTCCTCCGTGATACAAGCACATGATTTTAGGATCAAGTAAATTCCCCACCGGTTTGCTAGACCTGACATTGGCTCCTTACATCACAGGACGCAGCCAGGGCATATTTGAAAGACGAAATATAACGTCATTACTGCAAAGTTCTGGATTGTTTGCATTGAATGCAGCCTGCTGCCAGCAAAGAATGTCACTAATCTTACAGATAATTGCATATTATTCATTTGGACAAAGTGCATATTGTCGTTTAGCAAACGCATTGTCACCTGCCATGAGAAGGGCTACATTTAATTCGCTCACAACATTGTCTACATGTTCAAGACCTCGACATTGTTCGACACTTGTTGTTTTCAGGCGAATGATTGATGTTGCTAGGATACTGAAGTTGAGTATGATATGTGCGAAGTTTCCAGACAAAATATTGCTTGAAGACAGCGACTTTGCTCGAGGAAGCTTGATAGTCGCTAAAACTGCTAACAACGGTGTCAATATCACTATTAGTTAGTTAGTTGGTTAGTTAGTTCGTTCGTTCGTTCGTTCGTTCGTTCGTTCGTTCGCTCGCTCGCTCGCTCGTTAGTTAGTTAGTTAGTTAGTTAGTTAGTTAGTTAGTTTGTTAGTTAGTTAGTTAGTTAGTTAGTTAGTTAGTTAGTTAGTTAGTTAGTTAGTTAGTTAGTTAGTTAGTTAGTTAGTTAGTTAGTTAGTTAGTTAGTTAGTTAGTTAGTTAGTTAGTTAGTTAGTTAGTTAAGTCGACAGATCATCCTCATTGCACATCGAGCCATTCAGTTCATTAGTGCTCGGATCCCCTTTTCTGTAAATACCGCAGGGTGTAGCGGCTAACGACACCAGTTCTGTATTGGTTTATTAATCTTCTTTGGCTTCCTGCATAGTGTTCTTGTTTGGCCACATCTCTTTTAACTTGCTGTTCTCGTAGCGTGACGGTGGTTGTAGATTCACAATCATCGCTTGGTTCTGGCAAACGACCTACTTCTCGTAGTTCATTCACAATGTCAGCCTGGTCCACGGCTCGTCCGCATTCCACAGTAGTCCTACCTGCAAGCCTGTCAGCCCGCTCATTTCCTTGTACACCCGTATGCCCTGGAATGAAAATGAAACTAATCTTTGCCTGCCGAGCCAACTCCAGATCACTGATGCAAGCAGCAATAATATGCTGCTTAGGGCCAGGCTCGACAGCGTGTGAGGACAGGGTATAGAGGCAGAGGTACTGAGGGGCAATTTCATTGAATGTTTGCACTCTCTTTCAAGCTTTGACTAATATTCATTTCACACGGGAAACTAGCTTGTTTACATCATGATATTTCACATGAATTCCATCAGTTAACATATAAAACATTTGCGATGAAATCAAATGTATAATGTTTCCTGAATACAGTTTCCTTAGGCCTTTAGCTGCCTTCATCATGTATAAAAGGGACTCAATGCACTTAAAACTATGGCTGCAATGGACACAGAGCAGAGAATGCTCTTCACACTATACCAGCACTTGATCCTCTCAGTGATTGATTATGGACTAGGACTGCTCACTGTCTCAAAGAGTCAGCTGGTGAAATTAGAGCGCATACAAAATGAAGCTATGCGGGTCATTCTAGGATGCACCAGAGACACTCCGGTAGTGTGTATGCGTTACATCCTTGGTCTGCCTACTGTTGCTAGTAGGCACAAGGTGATGCAAGCGAAGGAATACCTCAGAGTAGCTGCAGACACAGATCACCCGTTGCATGAGGCGCTGGACGTAGTTAAGGGTCAGAGACTGATAAGAGGGAAATCGTGGATGGCTCAGGCGGAGGATACGATCAGACAGGTGTGCCCCTTGGAGAACATCAGGCGAGGAGAGGAGTGGATCAGAGTGCCAGCCGTGCAGTCAGACTTGTGTAGAGTTATAATCACATTGAGCCGGGAGTGCAGGGAGTGGCCAGCAGGGGCCACGGAAGTGGAAATTCAGCAACTAATTCAGGAAAATTCTCGCCCGGGTGATGTGATTATCTACACGGATGGGTCGGTGTTGAGAGGTAGGAGAAGTGCCTGGGGGTTCTTGGCAAAAACTAATGGTCGGCGTTTGGTGCAGGAGAGCCTGGCGTATGATGACACTACATCTAGCTTAAGAATGGAGGTGGAGGCCATCAGTGCAGCTTTCCGCTGGATAGAAAACACGATACATACACACATTGTGATTGTAACTGACTCAGAAAGCATGCTGAGGAGGGTGAGGACAGGCAGGCTTCGTGCAGAGTGGCTTGCTTCGCTTCGGAGGTCACGGGTAGCAAGCATCACCTGGATCTTTTCTCCTGGGCATGCCGGTGTGCTGGGGAATGAACAGGCGGACAAATTTGCTGGCTCGGCAAAACGTGGTGGAGTATTGATGCATGACAAGGCAGACGTGGTTGCGGCCTTGTGGGAGCACGTGTACACCTCGGAGGAGCAAATGGATCACCATAGTTTGGTAAGAATGAGACAGCGAGGTGTGACGAGGGGATTTGGCATACGCTCGACGCTCAGTGGAAAGGCGAGACGGACATATAATCAGATTGCTACTGGAACTTTTAGTATTGGAACTCTTCGCTGGCTGCTGAGGATGGGGACGGAGCGCTTATGGGAATGTCCCGAATGTTGTGATGTCGGTTCCTAAATCAATCAATCAATCAATCAATCATGTATAGAACAGCATTAATTACAAAAAGTGTAACAGTTCCTCGTTTTACCACCTCCTGAACACATAGGGTTCACAGATCTGTTGAACAGCAAAGAAAAATAACCTCTCTGAATGGTTAGGTAATGATTAGCTCTCTCCAAAATATCACAGGTTGGTCTTCTCTTAAAATTCAAATAACAGTGTTACCTATGTATCTCCGTTCAACGTCTGTGATTTCATCATTGCAAATCCACATCTTATTGTCGGTACTGCAACATTTTATTTAAAAAGCCTTGGTAACAAGCAGTCATATTTTTTCCGTAATGCTGTATTACTTGAGATAAGCTGATTGTTATATCTGCAAAATCGCTCTTAATTGTTGCTTATTGAGTTTATGTAAAGTGCTATCAACATACAGCATCATCTCGCATACGCAGTTGGACAATTAATGCTGTAATTGACATAAACGAAGATGATGTCTGCATCAGTAATAGTCGCCGGTTCTCTGTTGCGTAAATTAGAGTTGCATAGCCCTTATTTTGAGATGCTGCTGTGTTGTTGCCCGTTAAATCATGTTTTTCGACAATACTCACTTCCATTCCTTTGCAAAATAATAGCATTCAACCTGTATTAAAGTGTTGCTCTCAAATCCCTGTATGAATTCTCTCAACTTAATAACTGCTGAAGGCTTTCCTATAGGCATGATTAGCTGATTAGAAGTGACGCATTGTTTGAGACTGTAGATACACAAGACAACCTTCCAACGTATTCCCCATTATTGTACAGCTCTGTCTTCCTGACATGAATTAGTCTTCTGAGATGACCTTTCATGCTACAGTTATGGACAAGTTAAGCTTTGGTACAGGTAAATAACGCTAACCTTATGTGTATATACTATTTTATCCATCACCAACTATTTGTTTGTAAATTAACCGTGGCAGAAACAAAAGTATTTCTTACTAGGTCAGAACTTATCTTACACCTGGCATGTAATTTTCAAAACCTTCGGCATGATTGGAATTAATGCAGAGTAATTTAAATCAATATGTCACAATAAGAGCTAAATTTGTCATAAGATGAATTAAAAGGAATGTAGCATTATCCTATACATGGCAGAAACATTCACTTATATTATACACAAAATTATCAAATTTTAGTCACAGCCTGAATGTCAAAGCAGGTTTAAACTTGTGTAGTACCGGCTACCGTAAGTAGTGAAGACGAGTATTAAAAGTTATCCTTTAGCCTTAGCTAACATTTGATCTAATCATTGTGTCAGAATTGGTGAGGGTTCCGCCTATACTCAAATTTTCTTGAATCTTCTCAATATTCTGAAACTGCTTATCTTTCTGACGTTTCCTGTTTTCTTGTCTCTATACTCGCTGTTCTCTTATATCTATTTCTCTGTCTTTCCACTTTTAATCTGGCTAATCAAACGATGGCGGATATATATCTTTGAGACTAGCATAATGCTGTATCTACTAATCCCGTCTCTATATGTATGCAATCAATGGCGTGCGGGATTGCTTCTGGTGTGATTTCAGGGTAGCTTGCCATCCATGCTTCTCCAAAGCCTGGTCAAGGTCACTCAAAACACGTCCAATTTCAGCACTGTAGGATCGCATGCTGTCCACTCCACTGCTACTGGATTCATGTATGCTGCTGTCCTCTAGGTTCGTGTTGAAATTTGTAAAACTTGTTACAATGACCAGACTATTTCGACGTACTGATTCGTGTGTTTGTTTCTGCTCAGAACCAGATAATCGTCTAGAACCCCTCCGGCTTCCTTGTGTGTTATTACTCTTTGCTGTCTTGTGTTGACTTGTGTTTCTAGAAGCATCTGTTTCAATGTCATTGGCTCTTAGAGAAATCATGGATCGCGACAAGTGTTTCTCATTTCCTAACATTGATGTCTTGAGGCCAGGACTTTCTCGCTGACTTGAGGGTGTCCCTGAAGCATCTCGAAGGATATACTGTGGACAGTAAGATCCCCTAGGTATATCCAAGTGATGGTCGGTAGAAGTTGACGTGCTTCTCGACGACGACGACAGAGCACCATCCTGACTCGTCGGCTGATACCCTCTGTTGGAGTCAGTAAAGGAAGTGCGGCCAGATTCATTCATTCTCTGATTCGCTGATGTCGTATATGGGGTTGGCTTGAAATGGGAACTCGAAGATGATTGACTAGGTGAACTGATTTCCTGCTCATGGATCTTCCTTTCCTTGTCTTTATGTGTGTCGGACATGGGAGACTGGGACAGAAGGCGGCTATCACAGAGCCTCCGTGCCAATATAGAGCCTTGCTGGTCCCCATAATTTCTGTCTCTAAGATCTTCTCTCGGTGTATAAAAACTAGAATTACGAGTAGATATGTTATTGTTAGAATGTTGCCCATTCAAGCCGTGATTTAATGTTCTTACAATTGTTGCTTTCAAATTTCCTTTCATAGTTGAGGACTGGCTTGGGGAAAATGGTCTGTCGGTATACTCCGGCCAGTCACTTTCATAATCAGGGGTTGGAGTTCTTGGCTTCGCCACTTTACCATTCTGATGGCCACTTGTGTGGTTCTGATCAACTGCTTCCGAAGGCGTCTTTGAAGAGAGAGGGGTGGGGTTATACCATCTCAGAAGTCCATCGTTGAAGTCATCATATACAGCGTCAACTTTATACGCTGCTGGTCTTTCGTTACTCACACCGTCCGTACCTGTGTAACACTCACTAGTCATAGGATAAGTACGTATCTTTGTTACGGGACGAGACTTTTCCAAATGATTTACAGATATTATATCGTCGGGTTCTGTGTCCCCAGAATCTACGTATATACCACTATCATACATGTTCCTTTGTATGCTTGCTTTCTGCCTCTTTCTTTGTCCTGCTGGCAGCTGATGACTTTTGTCGTCGTGTTTCTTGTTGGTAGGCTGCACGTCTACATGCACGTCAGGCTTTTCAAACATCCAGTTCTTTTCTTCCATCCTGCTACGGCTTGAGTTATGATCTGACGCGTGTGGTTTAATCAGAAGACCGTAGGGGTCATATATTTCACCGGGCACCGTACTTTTTTTGTTGTTCTGGACCGCTTTGCTTTCAAATACTTCACCTGAGCTGTCTGTTCGGCTGTCTGCTGGCTCCGGTGCGGCCGGACTTGGGGTCCTCACCATATTTCTACCATTTATGTTATTCAGGTTTGTTTTTGTTCTGTGGTTGGTTGAGAGTGCGAGCGGCTTTTCACTGTTGCGATTGTCATATTTCTGTTGGCTTCCTTCTGCCGTGTTGGGAGGATGCGCTGGCCACGGCGTTGGCTGCAGTGATGTGGAGTGCTGTGGAAACACGACAAGCTTGAGACAATCAACAAGGTCATGATACATTATGTTATTGTTTCCATTTCTAAAGCATGTCTCAATGGGTAACGCTAAAATAAGTGGTTGCTGAAAATACTAGTACATCTACATCGTTATTGCGACTCGGAGGTAATTACAGATTATCAAAGTATGTTTCATCCTTCGAGAAATTGTAACACAATTGGTGTGGCTAAAAACCGAGGCGTCTAGACATAGTTACTTACATGTTCATGTCCATACTCTGTCCATAGAGACACTGGAGAAGTCTTGGCTTGGCACCCCGCGATGACTTCAGCAGCAGTACCTTCAGACGAAATCAAACATAGGTCAAGCTCAGTAAACTCACAAGTCTGCTGAAAATATCAGGTCAAGCTCAGTAAACTCACAAGTCTGCTGAAAATATCAGGTCAAGCTCAGTAAACTCACAAGTCTGCTGAAAATATCAGGTCTAGCTCAGTAAACTCACAAGTCTGCTGAAAATATCAGGTCAAGCTCAGTAAACTCACAAGTCTGCTGAAAATATCAGGTCAAGCTCAGTAAACTCACAAGTCTGCTGAAAATATCAGGTCAAGCTCAGTAAAGTCACAAGTCTGCTGAAAATATCAGGTCAAGCTCAGTAAACTCACAAGTCTGCTGAAAATATCAGGTCAAGCTCAGTAAACTCACAAGTCTGCTGAAAATATCAGGTCTAGCTCAGTAAACTCACAAGTCTGCTGAAAATATCAGGTCTAGCTCAGTAAAGTCACAAGTCTGCTGAAAATATCAGGTCTAGCTCAGTAAAGTCACAAGTCTGCTGAAAATATCAGGTCTATGAATTCCCCCCCCCCCAAAAAAAAAAAAAAATTGTGCTGCATACCATTTGCAGGACGTGTGATCAACCTCAACTCCAGGCTGATTTTCTAGACAATCTTGCATTAAGTAGTCTGTAACTGCTCTAGGAATGAGATGTCAAAGTTGAAGTCTAACTGACCCGTGTAACGAATGAACTCCATACTCTACCGTCAGCGCACCGGAAGTTTAGGTGCACATGGATTCAGCGGTGAGGTTACATAGACGTCTGGTCATATATATATATATAGTTTTATATAGTTTATTTTTTCCATAAGAAATATCTTATAATATATTTCCATGTAGAGATTACAGTTTAGTTTACTTTAGTTTAGTAGTTAAGACATGAAGAATTCCACGTGCATAGAATGAAATTGAGTTGTCATAATCAATAAAACAGTCGCAATTTTTTACCCACAGTGAAGCTGTAACTGGCATGAAAATATTTTCTTTACAATGGCATACATTCACAATTGAAGTACACACTGACTGAGAAACAATCAGTACCACACTGAGGGAGATGTATTACATCGACACGACAAACCATTTGTTCTGAGGTGGCCACTGGCAGAAAACAATGTTTAGAGATCATCATTGGCAAAAACACACCTACAGGCATGATAGTTGGCAGAAACAAACGTGATCAATAACAGCTAAACACCTACATACTTGATCAATGGCAGAAACAAACGTGATCAATAACAGCTAAACACTTACAGACTTGATCAATGGCAGAAACAAACGTGATCAATAACAGCTAAACACTTACAGACTTGATCAATGGCAGAAACAAACGTGATCAATAACAGCTAAACACTTACAGACTTGATCAATGGCAGAAACAAAAGTGATCAATAACAGCTAAACACTTACAGACTTGATCAATGGCAGAAACAAAAGTGATCAATAACGGCTAAACACCTACAGACTTGATCAATGGCAGAAACAAACCTATAGACGTGATCAATTAGTGAAACAAAACTACAGACGTGAATAATGAGTGAAACAAATCTGTTCTTCTTGTTGTTGATTGGCCATCAAGAATGATGATGACCATTCATTTCATCCAGTGGGAATGAAAGAATAGAGCCGTGAGTTCTAAGATGGTTGCTAAGGCCTATTTTGGTTCGAAGTGTACTTTGACAATGTGGCAAAGAATGCTTGACGTTCCATGAGGAGGATATCCTGCAGTGATTCTTCTCTTCAGCCATATTTCCCCACAGCTCTTGCAGTTCTGTTTGCTTCACGAGTGACTGCACCCTTATGTAATGATGTACGACACGAATTTGGGTCTCCGGCAGTCTCCCATTTATCGTGATGAATTCCAAAACTTTTAGTGAGATCTTCAGAGTGTCTTTAAAGCTTCGTTCGGGTCCACATCGATTGACGGACGTTAATCGCGGCGATTGGGCAATCTTGAGCATAGCCTACGATGGGTAACGTTGTGGTGTTCTGGTGTGATAATTTGGTGTGTCCAGTGTGTGCCGCGTGGTTACACACCCGCTTCACACGCGTGATCCGGGGCTTGTTTCCGGATCCGGTCAGGGATATGCACTACTGACGAGCTCAAATGAGAGCGAAACTCGAGTATAGTGCTTCCATATTGACGTGGATAGGCCTTAGGTTCATACCAGAATACAATCGGCGTTGCCAGTAGTTTGTTGTGCTCAATATTTAAATTTCAAATCCCGAAACAACCAAATAATCAATGTCTTTAAAGCGTTTCCTGCAGCCGCCTTAGGACTGTTTACCACAACGCAGCTCGCCGTTAAAAAAATTCGTTCAGGGAACCTGTGATCTGACATGCGAGTCAAGTGACAGCCCAGCGAATCTAATCCTTCATTAGCATAGTGTGGATACAGGGCATGCACGCTCTTTCTAGGACTTCGGTGTCTGGGACCTTGTCTTGCCATTTTAATCTACAATAGCTTCCTAAGGCGGACTAAATGGAAGTGGTTTAATTTCCTAGCGTCTCGCTGGTAAAATGCCCAGGTTTTACAAGCATATAGCAGTGTGGATAATACGACTGCTCCGCAGACTTTCAGCTTTGTTTGCAGGCTTATTCCATTTTTGTCCCACAAATTTGTGTACAGTCTGCCAAAGGCCGTGCTGGCCTTGGAGATTCTTGCATTCACTTCATCATCAATTGTGGCAGCTTGGGACACGGTGCTGCCAAGATAGGTGAATTTGTCCACAACACTTAGTCTATGACCATTCACTTTGATATTCGGCACGGTGTGATTAATCCCTGGAACTGGCTGGTATATAACTAGTCTTCTCCAAGTTAATATTGAGCCCAAAGTTGGCACACGCATATGAGAAAGCTGAAACATTGTGTTTGCATGTCTGCCTCTGAGTTGGCATAAAGAGCGCAATTATCAGCAAACAGCAGTTCTCTGACAGTGTCACTGTTAGTTTTGGTTTTGGCTTTCAGCCTTCTGAGATTGAAAAACTTTCCATCCATGCGGTAGTTTATGTTTATTCTAATGTCATTGTTTTCGAAGGCATTCATTAGCATAGCTGAAAACATGAGGCTGAACAGTGTTGGTGCCAGGACACAGACTTGCTTCACTTCATTAGTGTCCGGAAAGGGCTCATACAGTTCACCATTTTCCTGTACTCTTTCCTTTATGCCATCATGAAATAAGCGCACTATTTGGACAAACTTTCGCCATATTTCGCCATAATCTTTCACAGTCCTTCTCTGCTGACTGTATCAAAAGCCTTGGTAAGATGAATGAAAGTGGAGAATGTTTCGGAGTTCTGTTCCTGACATTTCTCTTGCAAATATATTGCAGCAAAAATCATGTCAACAGTTTCTCGTTCTTTTCTGAAGCCACATTGACTCTCGGGAAGAAGACATTGGTCGAGATGGGCTATGAGGCGATTGAGAAGCATTCTGGTGAGTATCTTCCCTGCAATTAAGAGCAAAGAGATGCCTCGGTGGTTGCCACAGGATTGGTGGTTTCCTTTACGTTTGTGAAGGTGGACTATTGACGCGTCCTTGAAATCTTGTGGCATGGTCTCGTTCACCCATTGTAAAGATTTGGTGAAGCTGCTCTATTAGAACCGATCCACCTGCCTTGTATATCTCTGCTGGGATGGGGTCAGGACGAGACGCCTTACCGCTGGAAAGCTGCTAGATTGAAATCTATAGACGTCATCAATGACAAAAACACACATACAAACATGATCAATGACAGAAACAACTCTACAGACGTGATCAATGAGAGAAACAAACCTACAGACGTGATCAGTGAGAGAAACAAACCTACAGACGTGATCACTGAGAGAAACAAACCTACAGACGTGATCAATGAGAGAAACAAACCTACAGACGTGATCAATGAGAGAAGCAAACCTACAAACGTGATCAATGAGAGAAACAAACCTACAGACGTGATCAATGAGAGAAACAAACCTACAGACGTGATCAATGAGAGAAACAAACCTACAAACGTGATCAATGAGAGAAGCAAACCTACAGACGTGATCAATGAGTGAAGCAAACCTACAGACGTGATCAATGAGAGAAACAAACCTAAAGACGTGATCAATGAGAGAAACAAACCTACGGACGTGATCAATGAGAGAAGCAAACCTACAGACGTGATCAATGAGAGAAACAAACCTACAGACGTGATCAATGAGAGAAGCAAACCTACAGACGTGATCAATGAGAGAAACAAACCTACAGACGTGATCAATGAGAGAAACAAACCTACAGACGTGATCAATGAGAGAAACAAACCTACAGACGTGATCAATGAGAGAAGCAAACCTACAGACGTGATCAATGAGAGAAACAAACCTACAGACGTGATCAATGAGAGAAACAAACCTAAAGACGTGATCAATGAGAGAAGCAAACCTAAAGACGTGATCAATGAGAGAAACAAACCTACAGACGTGATCAATGAGAGAAGAAAACCTACAGACGTGATCAATGAGAGAAGCAAACCTACAGACGTGATCAATGAGAGAAACAAACCTACAGACGTGATCAATGAGAGAAACAAGCCTACAGACGTGATCAATGAGAGAAACAAACCTGCAGACGTGATCAATGAGAGAAACAAACCTACAGACGTGATCAATGAGAGGAACAAACCTACAGACGTGATCAATGAGAGGAACAAACCTACAGACGTGATCAGGTAATGTGTGCACCCTCCCAATTGCACTCCTCCGTCCGAAGCCGTTGACACAATGTGGGGTGTTGGGTTTGGTGAGCGCCGCGCAACATATGGCATTGACAGAAACCAAGTAGTACCGTCTAATGTGTGTTCAACGATTATATGCATCGTGAAATTGTGTGGAGTCTAGATGTCAAGAGCATTAATCTAAAGCATGGTTTCCAACCATAATACCTGTCAGGGAGCAAGTGAACCCATATAGAACTTCACGAGCTGCAGTGCGGCAGAGAGCGAGACAGACACTCAGACACTATTCGAACATCTTACCAGAGAATAAACTAGAAGGGAACCGGTGCAGCGAATGTATTCACGTTAAACGGGAGAAGGCAGATAATTTGCTGACTTTTGAGCAAAATCTATCAAGTCAAGCCATTTAAGCAAGTTCTCAAGGCCCTGATGGCATCCAGTATACAAACATAGCGAAGAATACCATGTGACGAAATGAAAACCCTAGCCTTTTAAGCCAAACGTAACATTCAAATATCGGCATTACTAAGACTTGATGCAGGTCTTTGTATTGCTCTTCGCAAAGATCCCACAAAAATAAGTGGCTATCATTTAATCACATTGAAAAACACTATTGACTAATTGACAGAAAAGATCATTGCTCCAAAACTGTCAGCTGATCTGAAAGGGCTATACATCCTTCCGCCATCCTGTTGTAGGTCAAAGAGGGTAACCTGCTCTCTTACTCAAGCGCGTGCTCGTGATGTATATGAAGTATTAAACAGATTATGCTACTTTATATCTAGCCCATGCTTACAAATGAGTGCTTTTAAGTATCTTCTACTTCAATGTACGACTTTCAATTTATCACCTGTCCTCATTACTTGAATTTCTACAACACTTTTTCAGAGATATGTAATGATTCGATGCAGTTAACTGGCGTAACAATAAACTAGATTCAGTCCTGGTCTACGTTAGGCGCCAGCTCTATCGCTGATTCTCTTCACTACAGTTGGCATTGATGATAGCAAACATCTGGCACGAAAGACGAAAACTTATAAAATTAGCTAGACAAGGGAATTGTGTGTGGCTTGTGGTGCCATGGTGAAGGCAGCCTTTTGCAAGATGAAAAACATACTGACCAATAAAAAGATGTCATTTGCAATGAGAAAAAGAGTGTTGAGGTGCTAGATAGGACCTGTGCTTTTGTATGGATGTGAAGCGTGGACAATGAGCAGAAAAGCTGGAAAACATCTGATGGCTGGGAAAAGTGGTTTCAGAGTAAAATGCAAAGAATACCATGGACAGACAGAAAAAAAAAACAATAACCAAGTTCTACAAGAAACAAATGAAAACCTAAACTGGTTAGAGAAATTAGACGTAGACAGTCACAATTGTTTGGTCAGGCTATGAGAAGAAATAAATTGGAGAACTTGGTAACAACTGGCAAGATCGAGGGGAAGAGAACAAGGGGAAGGCAGAGAACTAAATACCTGGATGGCTTGACCACTTTGTACGGTCGAGACAGGAACACAGAGCTGATACACGACTCTGGTGATCGAGTGATATGTCGAAACACGACCGCCCACGCTTATCAGCATGGCACATGATGATGATGTGATGCACTGGTCAACATAGAGACAGTAAGCTTCACGCGGTTTTCAATGTGTAACCGCATTGTCAATACACTACTCCAACAGCCATACTGGGTAGCGATATCATTGGAAGAACGCCATGATTGCAGTTTTTCGGTGTATGGCTTTACCCAGCCCACTGTCAACTTCCTGACGGCTAGGATCTGTAAAGGACTAGTTGCCATAAATGTTATGACAGCAGCAGGCTGTGAACGACGATGTCTCTCTAGTTTACTCTTGGAATTGCTCCCCTATATTTTGGAATATGCACAGATCATCCTATATTCAGGAACACACAAATGGAAAGGTCGAACGCGAGGTAAAATGACGTCATATGTTTCATTTTTGACTGACCCAAAGAGATATTCTGTACAAAGCCAAGAGGTTTGTGCCTGAACTCCATTTCATCGCCAAGAAGATTGATTTATGTTGTGCCAGTGCAGACACCATAGTAAGCGTGAACATTGCCAACCTTTCAAGGAGCCATCCATCCACCATGTGCCATGACAATAAGCGTGGGCGGTCATATGTTTTGCCATGTCACTCGATCACCAGAGTCGTTGATCAACTCTGTATTTTTGTCTCGACAATGCCACGTGGCCAAGCCATCCAGGTATTTACTTCTCGGTCTTCCCCTTGGTCTCTTCCCTTCGAAGGCTAGTGTAACAGTATGGGCTCGATACAGAGGGGCGGTATGCGCAGATTGTACTATCCAGGAGTTGGGGTAAAGAAGAAGAAGCGAATTTACGTGTGACAATTGAGGAAATTAAACTTTACGTGTAGACCTCGAAGGTGTCAGAAGACAATCATAGGAAAATCGCCCTTTGCACGGGAATGCACCAAAACAAGACACAATTCCTGAAAGACATGACAGAGACCGAGCAATACGAAGGTGAACCCGGGGAATGCATGACGCCCTGGCCATGGACATAAACCAGACAGGGAACTAGCGGGCCGTGGTGAGAACAACACTTAACAGCGGATGGCTTGGTGATGAACTACTACCCAAAAAATTGGTTTGTGTCCTTTGCTGCAAGGTTTTGCAGGACGTGGCGATCAACTAGAGCCTGACCTTGATTTTCTAGGCAAGTTTACTTTCAGTAGTTTGCCATTGCTGTCTGAATGAGAAGTCAACGTTTAAGTCTAACTGACCGGTGTAGGGAACGATTCCACTACCCCGCCATCAGCACACCGGACATATATGAGCGAGCGCTCTTATCGGTTCGGCCACGTGACCTCAATGATGAACTACTAGAATTGTAACAAAGATGGTTAATCATTCAAACTAATGTGGCTATAATACTAACATACATGCGGCGGATGTTCAATACACTTACTATAGGCTTACATGATAAGTACAGTAACCAACAGTAGTATGAACACTGAGCCAACACAAACATAGGTTGTTGTGTACATGCTGTTGAACCCTTGACGAATAAACATGACAACTTTACACAAGACGTCATTTTACTCATTCTCTGCATCCATCACATTGTAGCAAATGTACCGATGATCAGTTTATACACAATTTAGCTGTAACAATGAGCAAGTTTAGTCGGATCATTTTAGTTATGTTATTTTACAACCATAGATCATTTTAAAACTACAATAAGTTTACCAGTATGAAAGCTTGCAACTGGAATGTTACAATATTTCCCCATCTACACTATTTATTGCTGCTTGTAATGTTCTGTAATAAAGGCCTAGAAATGTATTACAACTGTGAAACAAAGAGAACACGACAAATATACTGACGATATTTGGGTCCAAAGTGTTGATCGTAGTTGAACTCCAGGACGGCGCTACTCGATACTTCCGCTCGCATGTCAGCCTGCAATTACATTTAAACAATACATAAGGGAGCCAACACACCTATTATACATAACAAAACAATAACGGGGTTTTCGCACGCCTTCTGGCGTATTGGGTATGCGGAGCTAGCCTAATGTTTGTATAGTACAATCGGGTATGCGGAGCTAGAGTATGCGGAGCTAGGATATGCGGAGCTAGGATATGCGGAGCTAGGGTATGCGGAGCTTGCCGAATGTTTGTATAGTACACTCGGGTATGCGGAGCTAGGGTATGCGGAGCTAGCCTATAGTTTGTATAGTACAATCTGGTATGCGGAGCTAGAGTATGCGGAGCTAGGATATGCTGAGCTAGGGTATGTGGAGCTAGGGTATGCGGAGCTAGCCTATAGTTTGTATAGTACAATCGGGTATGCGGAGCTAGGATATGCGGAGCTAGGGTATGTGGAGCTAGGGTATGCGGAGCTAGGGTATGTGGAGCTAGGGTATGTGGAGCTAGGGTATGCGGAGCTAGCCTATAGTTTGTATAGTACAATCGGGTATGCGGAGCTAGGGTATGCGGAGCTAGCCTATAGTTTGTATAGTACAATCGGGTATGCGGAGCTAGGATATGCGGAGCTAGGGTATGCGGAGCTAGGGTATGTGGAGCTAGGGTATGTGGAGCTAGGGTATGCGGAGCTAGGGTATGCGGAGCTAGGGTATGCGGAGCTAGGGTATGCGGAGCTAGGGTATGCGGAGCTAGGGTATGCGGAGCTAGCCTATAGTTTGTATAGTACAATCGGGTATACAGAGCTAGGATATGCGGACCTAGGGTATGCGGAGCTAGCATAATGTTTCTATAGTACACTCGGGTATGCGGAGCTAGGGTATGCGGAGCTATCCTATAGTTTGTATAGTACACTCGGGTATGCGGAGCTAGGATATGCGGAGTTAGGGTATGCGGAGCTAGCCTATAGTTTGTATAGTACAATCGGGTATGCGGAGCTAGGGTATGCGGAGCTAGCATAATGTTTGTAAAGTACACTCGGGTATGCGGAGCTAGGGTATGCCGAGCTAGCCTATAGTTTGTATAGTACACTCGGGTATGCGGAGCTAGGGTATGCGGAGCTAGGATACGCGGAGCTAGGGTATGCGGAGCTAGGATATGCGGAGCTAGGGTATTCGGAGCTAGCCAAATGTTTGTATAGTACAATCGGGTATGCGGAGCTAGGGTATGCGGAGCTAGGGTATGCGAAGCTAGCCTATAGTTTGTATAGTACAATCGGGTATGCGGAGTTAGCCTATAGTTTGTATAGTATAATCGGGTATGCGGAGCTAGCCTATAGTTTGTATAGTACAATCGGGTATGCAGAGCTAGCCTATAGTTTGTTAGTACAATCGGGTATGCGGAGCTAGCCTATAGTTTGTATAGTGCACTCGGGTATGCGGAGCTAGAAAAATGTTTGTATATTGCACCCGGCACTGGGTGGTTGATCGGGTAGTATCACAACGACCGTCTTTACTTCTTTAGAACATTTTCTGACACTCATTTTAGATTGAGTCGATACGGAAGCCCAGGTGAATGAGAAACCAAATACAGTAACCGACTCCATGAGGATTCAAACACACTACCGATGGGAATGCGCTCTAGCCACTTGGTTACTGCAGCTTTCGTAATAAAGAAGTTACACGTATAATCTTAAGCTAATATTATTACCATGTCATGTTACACCGTGCGTTTCTTGTACCACCTGTAACGCCAGAAACGTTTACTATTACTATGCAACCATTTTTCTGAAACCAGTAAAATCTTACTGTTGAATGCACAGGATCTGTTCGGTCATAGTCCGACAGAAACACACCGGTTAGCCGACAGAAATACATCCGGTTACACATACATGTTAATTGGGGAAGCCACTGAAGCCACTAATACAGAAATACATCCGGTTACACATACATGTTAATTGAGGAACTCACTGAAGCCACTAATACAGAAATACATCCGGTTACACATACATGTTAATTGGGGAACCCACTGAAGCCACTAAGAAAATTCCTGGCAATTCTTTGAAAACACACTCATCTATTATCTGACACTCATAGAAGTAGAAGAAAGAAGTAGAGATTAGAGGACGCAATAGACAACATAAAAATTGAAGCGATAGTTGCCGACCGGGATTCTAACCTGTCATCTCCAAAAGACAACAGATTCTCGCTGCAGGAACAAGTGTACTTCAACGCATGACCAACAAGACACCACATTAAAAAGATCTCTTCATTAGCCAGATCTGTTATCCATGTCAGGGTCTTAAACCTGGCTCGTTAACCTAACACATGTGAGACAGTACAAATGCAACGTGATTTGACTTGAGACTCAACGACACGAAGTTTCGATGGATTTATTTACAGATCACGATCTAGAGATGATCATTACAATACATAAGTTATAACAATACACTTACAGGCAACCCACAGCTTACAGTCTATCTCACAAGATGTACAAGCACTCGACTTTCGGGCCACAGAACTACACAAGCCTTTCTCCCATCATACGTCCAGTCGAGTCCGAGTCCCAGAGCTGTCTGGCTATTTCTCGCAACGCGCCTGCCCACCTGAAGTGGCTTCACGAGGCCTGCGTGCGTCCTGCTTTGTCCTTGCCTGACCGCTGGCTGTCTCGTCAGCCGGCAACCTCGCAGGCAGGTAACTAATACTCGCCTGACGGGCGTAACGATGTTACAGCATCCCCGCTAGGGACTATTCGCCTGGCGGGTGTAACGATGTCCCTGCATCTCTGCTGGCAATACTTTAGACTCTGACATGCTCCCCCCGGGGCTTCTTCATGAAAGATGTTATCTTTCATGTACACTCTATATACAATACTGGGTTAATATTTTTAACCTGTCAGAGTCAACCTTTCTGTTATATACAATTATTTTGGTGTAGAAATACAAAACACATATCTTGGCATAGAAACACATAAGAAATGGACATTGTATCTAAAGACATGTGGTGTTCAACCTTTAACACTCGTCAAGCTTCATCCTCTCGATGGCTGATTACCTTAATTGCATTATTGACCCAGTCAGATCGGTAGTAACAGCTTCCCAAGCAACTACCTCGCAGCCTTTCAAAAAAAAGTAATAATATGCTTTTTGAGACAAAAAACATCTGGCAAGACTGTAATACGGCTTTATATAAGCCGCATTCAACGCTCAAACTCTGACCTCATTTGGCCAGGAGTTCTTGTGTCGGTCTGCAATGTCGGTAACACTCTACCATGCCCAGTAGATGGCTTCTTGGCGTGTTAACAATCTGGCAACAACATGGTTATTTATATACAACACATCATCATATACATTTCAATTAACGCCCTTGGTGTAATAATGTAATAACAATTAAATGAAAGGGACATAACTTCAAAAATTAAGAAATATAATATCTTACAATAATTCTTCTATTTCTCAGCGTCATAGCTTGATGTTTCTCCATACTAGCGAAAAAATGTCGGTAGTATGAATAAATTAATCAAGATATGATTCTAAGTTTACACTAAATGAAAAATCTTAATACACAATTTGTGTATTCGAAATTATTGAATCGTAAATAGTTTAGAAGTGTTATAACTTTTTAAGCTTTTGTTTGTCGTCTGCTACTTTTAAACTAAATTTCTAAATCATCCGGAAGTACACACGAAACAGCTGATGTTGAAAATTTGTAGAACACACTTGTTCCGGTCTGATGTCGTAAAACGGAATGTGCAATGTTCTGATCGTTCATGTGTTGGTTGTTTCACTGGAAAAACTTCTGGATTTCGATTGACTGAAGTGGTGTAGATGTCAATGTTCAGGTCACACTTTCACACACGGAGTTAAAATTTCACTGGATATGCTCCAAATGCAGATACCACGGATAAATTTGACAGTTCGCTTACGGTAAGTTCAGAGCGAATGTGGCACTGTTCTTGTTTCGTAATATATACAATTAATAAAGTTCTCTTTCTACCACACACTACACAATTATTCACGACAATCACTACATTAATAATAAAATAATAAAAACTATATATATTGGGAATACACCCTATCACATCATATAGACATACACAGCTTTCGTGAAAAAAAAAAAACTTCACTGATGTATGGCTGTGTTGGTCTGAGTGTATTTTACACACTGCACTCAGACATTGGTGCTTACTGGGTTGGTCGGACAACGGGACAAAAGATCGGCAATCGTGTTGGTTCTGCCCGCGATGTGTCGAACTTCAAAGCTGTAATCTTGAAGTTTAAGAGACCAGCGAGCTATCATTTGGTTGGAAGGTACACCTGAATTGATAAATCTCAACGGACTACTGTCAGACTCAACAATAAAATGACGTCCCAGGAGGAATCTGGAAAATTTAGTTATACCCTCAACTAGAGCAATGGCTTCCAACTGCGGTGTCGACCAAGAGCGTTCTCTAGGTTTTAATTTTCTCGAGAAGTAATATACAGGATGTAGGATGTTATCATGTTCCTGTAACAGAACTGCCCCAATCGCTACGGAGCTCGCGTCTGTGCGTAATCTGAAAGAAATAAGAAAATTTGGCAATTTGAGAATGGGATTCTTTAAACTATTCTCAGAGAAATAAGATAATACTTTATGGAATGCAAATTTTAGGCATTCATTGCTTACAATTTTCTCGGGTTGATCTTTTGTTAGTAAGTTAGTAAATACTTCGGTCAGTTCAGAAAAATCTGGTATGAACTGCCTATAATAATTTATAAGTCCCAACAAACTTCTGACTTGCTTTTTCGTAGTCGGAAGTGAGAGTTTTAGTATCTTGGACACAATGTTATCGTCTGTCGTGACAAAGCCATTAGATATTTTGTACCCCAAGAAGGATATTTCCTGATAGGCTATGTCTACTTTTGCAGGCTTTACCGTCAGTCCGTGCTGTCTAATGCGTTCAAATGTCTGTTCTAATGTCTTTATGTGGTCTGTCATTGTCTTTGTGTGAACACAAATGTCGTCTATGTAACAGATAATATTCGGTATGTCTACTAGTAGAAGTCGTGTCATACGTACGAATGTTGCTGGGGCATTGACTAGCCCAAATGGAAGTTTGCACCATTCGTACAGTCCCCAAGGTGTGGCAAAAGCTGTCAGATGTCTGCTCTGTTCGTCTACTGCTATTTGCCAGTAACCTTTCGTCATGTCTACCTTCGTAAAGAACCTAGCGTCTGTCAGTTCTGTCAATAGATCTTCCGAGTTTGCCATTGGCTCTAAATCTAAAAGAGTTATCTTATTTAATTTCCTATAGTCGACACAGAGTCTTATTTTCCTTTTTGCGTACTATGACCATTGGAGATGAGAAATTTGATTGGGATCGTCTAATGATGTTGTTTTTCTCTAAGCTGATGATCTCTTGATGTAAGTGTTCTTTGTAATGCAATGGAATGGTGTATGGTCTGCATTTTATGGGTGTATTTGACGTGAGTGTGATGTGATGTTGTACTAATTCTGTTTGTCCTGGGTTGTTGGAGAAAATGGTGTTGTACTGTTGTATGAGATGTTTGCAACTGTCTGTTTCTGCTTGAGTTAACTTTGGGTTGATCTTAATTTCCTTCAAGCAGTTCGTCGTGTCTAATGCAGGTGTTGGAATTTCGTCACTAGCCTCGTCATCTTCATGGTCTATTATCACTGTACATGCTGTTGTATCGTTTTGTTCGTTGTCTCTGTTGTAGTATGGTCTTAGCATATTGACGTGGAATATTTTGTGTTTGTCTTTTATTTGGATCTCGTAGTCTACAGGTGAAATCTGTCTCGTCACTTTAAATGGTCCTTGCCAAGAATCAGTCAATAAGTGTCTGTCACTAGGTAGAAGAAGAAGAACGTCCTGTCCCGGTGTCAACGTTATTGTCCTGTTACCTTTGTCAGCATAATGTCTATATGTAGCACCAGATAATTTTAGTGCATCCTTTGCAATTATACAATATTTGATGATTCTTTCACGCAATGATGTAACGTATACGTATGATGATATGGGTTTCAGTAAAGGAGTGGATTCAGTTAACATTTGATGATAAATGCTTAATGGACCACGTGGTTTGGCACCATAGATAAGTTCAAAAGGAGAGAAACCTGTACTAGCATGTGGCACCTCGCGATAAGCAAAGAGAATAGCAGGTAAATATACGTCCCAGTTGTTGGGGTGCTCTTGTGTGACTTTAGCAAGCATATGCTTTAAATCACCGTTAAATTTTTCTATAATTCCACTCGAGTGAGGATGGTACGGGGAATTGAAACATTGCTTCACTCCTAGCATTTTGGTGAAAGCTTGAGTAGATGCGGCGATAAACTGACTTCCCCTATCTGATTGGATAGTGTCTGGAAATCCTATCCGTGAAAATATATGGAAGAAAACTTCCATTATATCAATTGCAGTTATGTTCTTTAGCGGAATAGCTTCAGGCCAGCGGCTACATTGATCAATAACAGTTAATATATATCTATTCCCTCTGGTTGTTATCTGATTAAGAGGGCCCACTATGTCGACAGATATTTTCTCAAAAGGTCGACTGGCTAAGTCAGTAACTTGTAACTTTGCCTGTGGGTTTTTTCCTTTCTTTACAAGTTTTTGGCAGATGTCACAACTTCTGCAATATTGCTTAATATCATTGCAGAATTTGGGCCAATAAAACTCTAATAATAATCTCGATCTGGTCTTAGCGTATGCCATATGCCCTGCAAGAGGTATATCATGGGCAAGATGTAAGGCTTGCTTACGATACTCAATTGGCAAAACAGTTTGCTCTGTTGTGGTGTCACCTCTGGTATAATACCTGGTGAGGATACAATTTTTCAAAGCAAAATGCCATCTTGCATTTTTGGTTAACTTTGGCTTTTTGCCGATCAGATTAAAATATTTTGACAATGAAGGATCAGCCTTTTGGGCTGTTACAAAAGTCTCCTTCTTGGTTTTAGGAGGTAGTAATACTGGGCTAAGCATTTCTATAGCCTCAGTTTGATTAATTTCATCTTGCATTCTAGCAGTAGATCTGGTTACTGCGTTCACACATTCAATGATATCAGATGGTGATGAAACAGTGTTATCAATGATGTCATGAGATCTTAGTGCTGCATTAGCTACCATACATTCGTTAGGTGGTACAACAGTATCAATGATGACATTTGATGGTGATGTTGTGATCTCATTAATGCAAAGAGATGTTATGTCATGAGGCATATCATTCACCTCTGGTAAATTTCCAATTATAATATCACACACCGGGTTTGTTAATGCTGCGCATTTTACTTTCCCAGTGAGGAAAGGTGTTTGAATATATGCCCATGCTAGTGGGTACTTTTCAATATTGCCAGAGAATGTTCTGCATGTTACGTGCCTGCCTGTATAGTCTGTAGGCATTATGAACGTTCTCTTCAGTCCAATCAGTGAACTTCCCGTGTCCCGAAGGACTGTAGCAGGCTTGCCATTCACATATCCTTCATGGATGTTTATTCTGCCTTTGGAATCTACTACCAAATTAGCTTCTTCATTGGCAATAGGGATGGAGTGGCCGCATGTTAAAATACCATCTTCATAAAAGGTATTACAAACCGTACATTTATTTGCGTTAAACATATCAAAAGCCTGTGCTGAGTTCACAGGGTGTTTCTCTGATTGTTCTTCATCGGATGATGAACTATCAAATAAGGCGGCATTGGCTTTCTTGGTCATTTGCCTACCTTTACAATCATGGCGATAATGTCCATACGCCTTACAGAGGAAACATTTACGCAAATTTCTAAAGGATTACGCTCCTTATCTTGTCTGTTTACGATGTTCTGTAAATATGTAAGATATGCGAGGTTCTTGTCGCACATCTCACCTTGATGATGTGAAATTTTACAATAGTTACAATGGTTGTACTTCTCAGATGTAGGCTTATAATGTTTTTGCCTACTATAGGGTTTGTCATAGTTAGCCGATGCTACAAAATTGGTTTCAGTAGCTTCACTGGCAAAACAATGTTTGTTGGCTGTGTAATAAGCCGAACCACGCCTCTCAATCTGCTCTACACTCGTACATTCATTCTCTTGCAAAAACTTTGAAAATGCTGATGGAATGGATGAAATGACTTTATCTCTGATGATAAGATCTTCTAACTTTTGATAGTTCTTATCAATTTTAGCTGCTGAAGTCCATTTGGTAAATATATCTCGGACTAAGCAGAGGTAGTCAGAGAACGTTTGAGTCGGTTTGGGGCTCAACTTGCTAAATTGTTCTCTGTAACCTGCCTCATCTAACATAAAATGTGCCATAATCTTTGATTTTAGATAATGGTAATCTTTCCTGAGGTCTTTGGGGATAGTCTCTATGACTTTCAGAGGCTCCCCTGATAAACTTCTCATATAAATTATATTCCATTCAGACAATGGGACCTGGTAATGGTCCATTAAAGTCTCAAAATTTTGGGTGAAGGCTGCAATGCAGTCACCCGAGGTATAATTTCTTACGATACCTTGATATTTCTTGTACTGGTTTTCTTTCTCCAGTCTCTCAGATTTCTTGGACTCTTTGTTTATGGCAGTCTCAGTATCAAGTTGTTTGATTTTTAATTGCACTTCCAGCTCTTCCCGCTTACTTTGAGCTGCTATTTCTGCCTTCTTTAATTCTGTCTCTCTTTCAATCTCTGCCTTTTTCAGTTCGATATCTAACTCCGCTTGTTTTGTCTTTGCAGACAGTTCTAGTTCTGTCTGTTTTGCTGCGGTTGCTGCCTCTGATTGTTTTAAGGCTGTTTCTGCCTCTACTTGCTTGGCAGCTCTTTCAGTCTCTGCCTGCTTTAATGCTCTTTCAGCTGCTCTTTCTTCACGCTCGTGGTATTCAGAGTATTTCTTCTCACTCCATTTCGTTAACTCATCACCTGTTAACTTGAACTTCAACCCCATATCGATGAAATCATTTAATGACGACATGGAAAATGCAAATGAAATATCAGACACACAATTTGTTACAAGTTGTTAGTAACGTGAACAATTTACAATTGTGTTCTATTTGCAATATGTGCCTAAATTTGCATCCGAAAGTATATAGAAAGAAAAATATACTCAAGTGTCCTGGATGCGGTGAAGAACGGTTGAAATTCGGACTAGGAACTGTAGGGTCGCTACTTCAAAACACAAATGACCTCTACGGGCAAGGGTTTCAGATGGCACAGAAAACCTGCTTTGTTTTTGGAGGAAATAAATTAATGCCTGTTTGATGTGGTGTGTATGCTTGTCACTAAGTTTTGGTTAGGTTTGTATGGCGTTGAGTGTAATTGTAGGTCGTAATGTTGTCCGTCAACAATTTTTTTCAAAACTACAAGTCACTTTCTTTCCGAAACTTTCTGCTTTACACAACTCACTTTCTAAAGACAATCTAACTATATCTTAACACTTTACAACATTGATGACACATCACTTACATCAAGATGACATTCAGTAAGGACATAGACATCAAGTTTACAAGATGGCGACAAGGTCACAATGGCGACAACTTCACAATGTCGACAAGGTCAAAACGGTGACAAGTTCCACAATCACAAATGTTTTACACGTTTACAAAATCAAACAATATGTATGCACTGTACGTTCACATTTAGTCTCCATGTTTAGACAATGTAATAATGTATATCAAAATGAGCCTTCACAATCACATTTAAATGCACTCTAAAGTTGGACACAAATTTCTAAGTTCACAAATCTAGGTTTTAAATGTTAATTACTTAAACCACGTTCATTTTAAAGCCGGACGAATGCCACCATGTCCACACATGTCAGGGTCTTAAACCTGGCTCGTTAACCTAACACATGTGAGACAGTACAAGTGCAACGTGATTTGACTTGAGACTCAACGACACGAAGTTTCGATGGATTTATTTACAGATCACGATCTAGAGATGATCATTACAATACATAAGTTATAACAATACACTTACAGGCAACCCACAGCTTACAGTCTATCTCACAAGATGTACAAGCACTCGACTTTCGGGCCACAGAACTACACAAGCCTTTCTCCCATCATACGTCCAGTCGAGTCCGAGTCCCAGAGCTGTCTGGCTATTTCTCGCAACGCGCCTGCCCACCTGAAGTGGCTTCACGAGGCCTGCGTGCGTCCTGCTTTGTCCTTGCCTGACCGCTGGCTGTCTCGTCAGCCGGCAACCTCGCAGGCAGGTAACTAATACTCGCCTGACGGGCGTAACGATGTTACAGCATCCCCGCTAGGGACTATTCGCCTGGCGGGTGTAACGATGTCCCTGCATCTCTGCTGGCAATACTTTAGACTCTGACATGCTCCCCCCGGGGCTTCTTCATGAAAGATGTTATCTTTCATGTACACTCTATATACAATACTGGGTTAATATTTTTAACCTGTCAGAGTCAACCTTTCTGTTATATACAATTATTTTGGTGTAGAAATACAAAACACATATCTTGGCATAGAAACACATAAGAAATGGACATTGTATCTAAAGACATGTGGTGTTCAACCTTTAACACTCGTCAAGCTTCATCCTCTCGATGGCTGATTACCTTAATTGCATTATTGACCCAGTCAGATCGGTAGTAACAGCTTCCCAAGCAACTACCTCGCAGCCTTTCAAAAAAAAGTAATAATATGCTTTTTGAGACAAAAAACATCTGGCAAGACTGTAATACGGCTTTATATAAGCCGCATTCAACGCTCAAACTCTGACCTCATTTGGCCAGGAGTTCTTGTGTCGGTCTGCAATGTCGGTAACACTCTACCATGCCCAGTAGATGGCTTCTTGGCGTGTTAACAATCTGGCAACAACATGGTTATTTATATACAACACATCATCATATACATTTCAATTAACGCCCTTGGTGTAATAATGTAATAACAATTAAATGAAAGGGACATAACTTCAAAAATTAAGAAATATAATATCTTACAATAATTCTTCTATTTCTCAGCGTCATAGCTTGATGTTTCTCCATACTAGCGAAAAAATGTCGGTAGTATGAATAAATTAATCAAGATATGATTCTAAGTTTACACTAAATGAAAAATCTTAATACACAATTTGTGTATTCGAAATTATTGAATCGTAAATAGTTTAGAAGTGTTATAACTTTTTAAGCTTTTGTTTGTCGTCTGCTACTTTTAAACTAAATTTCTAAATCATCCGGAAGTACACACGAAACAGCTGATGTTGAAAATTTGTAGAACACACTTGTTCCGGTCTGATGTCGTAAAACGGAATGTGCAATGTTCTGATCGTTCATGTGTTGGTTGTTTCACTGGAAAAACTTCTGGATTTCGATTGACTGAAGTGGTGTAGATGTCAATGTTCAGGTCACACTTTCACACACGGAGTTAAAATTTCACTGGATATGCTCCAAATGCAGATACCACGGATAAATTTGACAGTTCGCTTACGGTAAGTTCAGAGCGAATGTGGCACTGTTCTTGTTTCGTAATATATACAATTAATAAAGTTCTCTTTCTACCACACACTACACAATTATTCACGACAATCACTACATTAATAATAAAATAATAAAAACTATATATATTGGGAATACACCCTATCACATCATATAGACATACACAGCTTTCGTGAAAAAAAAAACTTCACTGATGTATGGCTGTGTTGGTCTGAGTGTATTTTACACACTGCACTCAGACATTGGTGCTTACTGGGTTGGTCGGACAACGGGACAAAAGATCGGCAATCGTGTTGGTTCTGCCCGCGATGTGTCGAACTTCAAAGCTGTAATCTTGAAGTTTAAGAGACCAGCGAGCTATCATTTGGTTGGAAGGTACACCTGAATTGATAAATCTCAACGGACTACTGTCAGACTCAACAATAAAATGACGTCCCAGGAGGAATCTGGAAAATTTAGTTATACCCTCAACTAGAGCAATGGCTTCCAACTGCGGTGTCGACCAAGAGCGTTCTCTAGGTTTTAATTTTCTCGAGAAGTAATATACAGGATGTAGGATGTTATCATGTTCCTGTAACAGAACTGCCCCAATCGCTACGGAGCTCGCGACTGTGCGTAATCTGAAAGAAATAAGAAAATTTGGCAATTTGAGAATGGGATTCTTTAAACTATTCTCAGAGAAATAAGATAATACTTTATGGAATGCAAATTTTAGGCATTCATTGCTTACAATTTTCTCGGGTTGATCTTTTGTTAGTAAGTTAGTAAATACTTCGGTCAGTTCAGAAAAATCTGGTATGAACTGCCTATAATAATTTATAAGTCCCAACAAACTTCTGACTTGCTTTTTCGTAGTCGGAAGTGAGAGTTTTAGTATCTTGGACACAATGTTATCGTCTGTCGTGACAAAGCCATTAGATATTTTGTACCCCAAGAAGGATATTTCCTGATAGGCTATGTCTACTTTTGCAGGCTTTACCGTCAGTCCGTGCTGTCTAATGCGTTCAAATGTCTGTTCTAATGTCTTTATGTGGTCTGTCATTGTCTTTGTGTGAACACAAATGTCGTCTATGTAACAGATAATATTCGGTATGTCTACTAGTAGAAGTCGTGTCATACGTACGAATGTTGCTGGGGCATTGAATAGCCCAAATGGAAGTTTGCACCATTCGTACAGTCCCCAAGGTGTGGCAAAAGCTGTCAGATGTCTGCTCTGTTCGTCTACTGCTATTTGCCAGTAACCTTTCGTCATGTCTACCTTCGTAAAGAACCTAGCGTCTGTCAGTTCTGTCAATAGATCTTCCGAGTTTGCCATTGGCTCTAAATCTAAAAGAGTTATCTTATTTAATTTCCTATAGTCGACACAGAGTCTTATTTTCCTTTTTGCGTACTATGACCATTGGAGATGAGAAATTTGATTGGGATCGTCTAATGATGTTGTTTTTCTCTAAGCTGATGATCTCTTGATGTAAGTGTTCTTTGTAATGCAATGGAACGGTGTATGGTCTGCATTTTATGGGTGTATTTGACGTGAGTGTGATGTGATGTTGTACTAATTCTGTTTGTCCTGGGTTGTTGGAGAAAATGGTGTTGTACTGTTGTATGAGATGTTTGCAACTGTCTGTTTCTGCTTGAGTTAACTTTGGGTTGATCTTAATTTCCTTCAAGCAGTTCGTCGTGTCTAATGCAGGTGTTGGAATTTCGTCACTAGCCTCGTCATCTTCATGGTCTATTATCACTGTACATGCTGTTTTATCGTTTTGTTCGTTGTCTCTGTTGTAGTATGGTCTTAGCATATTGACGTGGAATATTTTGTGTTTGTCTTTTATTTGGATCTCGTAGTCTACAGGTGAAATCTGTCTCGTCACTTTAAATGGTCCTTGCCAAGAATCAGTCAATAAGTGTCTGTCACTAGGTAGAAGAAGAAGAACGTCCTGTCCCGGTGTCAACGTTATTGTCCTGTTACCTTTGTCAGCATATTGTCTATATGTAGCACCAGATAATTTTAGTGCATCCTTTGCAATTATACAAGATTTGATGATTCTTTCACGCAATGATGTAACGTATACGTATGATGATATGGGTTTCAGTAAAGGAGTGGATTCAGTTAACATTTGATGATAAATGCTTAATGGACCACGTGGTTTGGCACCATAGATAAGTTCAAAAGGAGAGAAACCTGTACTAGCATGTGGCACCTCGCGATAAGCAAAGAGAATAGCAGGTAAATATACGTCCCAGTTGTTGGGGTGCTCTTGTGTGACTTTAGCAAGCATATGCTTTAAATCACCGTTAAATTTTTCTATAATTCCACTCGAGTGAGGATGGTACGGGGAATTGAAACATTGCTTCACTCCTAGCATTTTGGTGAAAGCTTGAGTAGATGCGGCGATAAACTGACTTCCCCTATCTGATTGGATAGTGTCTGGAAATCCTATCCGTGAAAATATATGGAAGAAAACTTCCATTATATCAATTGCAGTTATGTTCTTTAGCGGAATAGCTTCAGGCCAGCGGCTACATTGATCAATAACAGTTAATATATATCTATTCCCTCTGGTTGTTATCTGATTAAGAGGGCCCACTATGTCGACAGATATTTTCTCAAAAGGTCGACTGGCTAAGTCAGTAACTTGTAACTTTGCCTGTGGGTTTTTTCCTTTCTTTACAAGTTTTTGGCAGATGTCACAACTTCTGCAATATTGCTTAATATCATTGCAGAATTTGGGCCAATAAAACTCTAATAATAATCTCGATCTGGTCTTAGCGTATGCCATATGCCCTGCAAGAGGTATATCATGGGCAAGATGTAAGGCTTGCTTACGATACTCAATTGGCAAAACAGTTTGCTCTGTTGTGGTGTCACCTCTGGTATAATACCTGGTGAGGATACAATTTTTCAAAGCAAAATGCCATCTTGCATTTTTGGTTAACTTTGGCTTTTTGCCGATCAGATTAAAATATTTTGACAATGAAGGATCAGCCTTTTGGGCTGTTACAAAAGTCTCCTTCTTGGTTTTAGGAGGTAGTAATACTGGGCTAAGCATTTCTATAGCCTCAGTTTGATTAATTTCATCTTGCATTCTAGCAGTAGATCTGGTTACTGCGTTCACACATTCAATGATATCAGATGGTGATGAAACAGTGTTATCAATGATGTCATGAGATCTTAGTGCTGCATTAGCTACCATACATTCGTTAGGTGGTACAACAGTATCAATGATGACATTTGATGGTGATGTTGTGATCTCATTAATGCAAAGAGATGTTATGTCATGAGGCATATCATTCACCTCTGGTAAATTTCCAATTATAATATCACACACCGGGTTTGTTAATGCTGCGCATTTTACTTTCCCAGTGAGGAAAGGTGTTTGAATATATGCCCATGCTAGTGGGTACTTTTCAATATTGCCAGAGAATGTTCTGCATGTTACGTGCCTGCCTGTATAGTCTGTAGGCATTATGAACGTTCTCTTCAGTCCAATCAGTGAACTTCCCGTGTCCCGAAGGACTGTAGCAGGCTTGCCATTCACATATCCTTCATCGATGTTTATTCTGCCTTTGGAATCTACTACCAAATTAGCTTCTTCATTGGCAATAGGGATGGAGTGGCCGCATGTTAAAATACCATCTTCATAAAAGGTATTACAAACCGTACATTTATTTGCGTTAAACATATCAAAAGCCTGTGCTGAGTTCACAGGGTGTTTCTCTGATTGTTCTTCATCGGATGATGAACTATCAAATAAGGCGGCATTGGCTTTCTTGGTCATTTGCCTACCTTTACAATCATGGCGATAATGTCCATACGCCTTACAGAGGAAACATTTACGCAAATTTCTAAAGGATTACGCTCCTTATCTTGTCTGTTTACGATGTTCTGTAAATATGTAAGATATGCGAGGTTCTTGTCGCACATCTCACCTTGATGATGTGAAATTTTACAATAGTTACAATGGTTGTACTTCTCAGATGTAGGCTTATAATGTTTTTGCCTACTATAGGGTTTGTCATAGTTAGCCGATGCTACAAAATTGGTTTCAGTAGCTTCACTGGCAAAACAATGTTTGTTGGCTGTGTAATAAGCCGAACCACGCCTCTCAATCTGCTCTACACTCGTACATTCATTCTCTTGCAAAAACTTTGAAAATGCTGATGGAATGGATGAAATGACTTTATCTCTGATGATAAGATCTTCTAACTTTTGATAGTTCTTATCAATTTTAGCTGCTGAAGTCCATTTGGTAAATATATCTCGGACTAAGCAGAGGTAGTCAGAGAACGTTTGAGTCGGTTTGGGGCTCAACTTGCTAAATTGTTCTCTGTAACCTGCCTCATCTAACATAAAATGTGCCATAATCTTTGATTTTAGATAATGGTAATCTTTCCTGAGGTCTTTGGGGATAGTCTCTATGACTTTCAGAGGCTCCCCTGATAAACTTCTCATATAAATTATATTCCATTCAGACAATGGGACCTGGTAATGGTCCATTAAAGTCTCAAAATTTTGGGTGAAGGCTGCAATGCAGTCACCCGAGGTATAATTTCTTACGATACCTTGATATTTCTTGTACTGGTTTTCTTTCTCCAGTCTCTCAGATTTCTTGGACTCTTTGTTTATGGCAGTCTCAGTATCAAGTTGTTTGATTTTTTATTGCACTTCCAGCTCTTCCCGCTTACTTTGAGCTGCTATTTCTGCCTTCTTTAATTCTGTCTCTCTTTCAATCTCTGCCTTTTTCAGTTCGATATCTAACTCCGCTTGTTTTGTCTTTGCAGACAGTTCTAGTTCTGTCTGTTTTGCTGCGGTTGCTGCCTCTGCTTGTTTTAAGGCTGTTTCTGCCTCTACTTGCTTGGCAGCTCTTTCAGTCTCTGCCTGCTTTAATGCTCTTTCAGCTGCTCTTTCTTCACGCTCGTGGTATTCAGAGTATTTCTTCTCACTCCATTTCGTTAACTCATCACCTGTTAACTTGAACTTCAACCCCATATCGATGAAATCATTTAATGACGACATGGAAAATGCAAATGAAATATCAGACACACAATTTGTTACAAGTTGTTAGTAACGTGAACAATTTACAATTGTGTTCTATTTGCAATATGTGCCTAAATTTGCATCCGAAAGTATATAGAAAGAAAAATATACTCAAGTGTCCTGGATGCGGTGAAGAACGGTTGAAATTCGGACTAGGAACTGTAGGGTCGCTACTTCAAAACACAAATGACCTCTACGGGCAAGGGTTTCAGATGGCACAGAAAACCTGCTTTGTTTTTGGAGGAAATAAATTAATGCCTGTTTGATGTGGTGTGTATGCTTGTCACTAAGTTTTGGTTAGGTTTGTATGGCGTTGAGTGTAATTGTAGGTCGTAATGTTGTCCGTCAACAATTTTTTTCAAAACTACAAGTCACTTTCTTTCCGAAACTTTCTGCTTTACACAACTCACTTTCTAAAGACAATCTAACTATATCTTAACACTTTACAACATTGATGACACATCACTTACATCAAGATGACATTCAGTAAGGACATAGACATCAAGTTTACAAGATGGCGACAAGGTCACAATGGCGACAACTTCACAATGTCGACAAGGTCAAAACGGTGACAAGTTCCACAATCACAAATGTTTTACACGTTTACAAGATCAAACAATATGTATGCACTGTACGTTCACATTTAGTCTCCATGTTTAGACAATGTAATAATGTATATCAAAATGAGCCTTCACAATCACATTTAAATGCACTCTAAAGTTGGACACAAATTTCTAAGTTCACAAATCTAGGTTTTAAATGTTAATTACTTAAACCACGTTCATTTTAAAGCCGGACGAATGCCACCATGTCCACACATGTCAGGGTCTTAAACCTGGCTCGTTAACCTAACACATGTGAGACAGTACAAGTGCAACGTGATTTGACTTGAGACTCAACGACACGAAGTTTCGATGGATTTATTTACAGATCACGATCTAGAGATGATCATTACAATACATAAGTTATAA
This sequence comes from Cepaea hortensis, assembly GCA_963921405.1. Taxonomy (NCBI): domain Eukaryota; kingdom Metazoa; phylum Mollusca; class Gastropoda; order Stylommatophora; family Helicidae; genus Cepaea; species Cepaea hortensis. Next base: position 81,786,326 of record OY992880.1, on the reverse strand, counting down.
CAATACACTTACAGGCAACCCACAGCTTACAGTCTATCTCACAAGATGTACAAGCACTCGACTTTCGGGCCACAGAACTACACAAGCCTTTCTCCCATCATACGTCCAGTCGAGTCCGAGTCCCAGAGCTGTCTGGCTATTTCTCGCAACGCGCCTGCCCACCTGAAGTGGCTTCACGAGGCCTGCGTGCGTCCTGCTTTGTCCTTGCCTGACCGCTGGCTGTCTCGTCAGCCGGCAACCTCGCAGGCAGGTAACTAATACTCGCCTGACGGGCGTAACGATGTTACAGCATCCCCGCTAGGGACTATTCGCCTGGCGGGTGTAACGATGTCCCTGCATCTCTGCTGGCAATACTTTAGACTCTGACATGCTCCCCCCGGGGCTTCTTCATGAAAGATGTTATCTTTCATGTACACTCTATATACAATACTGGGTTAATATTTTTAACCTGTCAGAGTCAACCTTTCTGTTATATACAATTATTTTGGTGTAGAAATACAAAACACATATCTTGGCATAGAAACACATAAGAAATGGACATTGTATCTAAAGACATGTGGTGTTCAACCTTTAACACTCGTCAAGCTTCATCCTCTCGATGGCTGATTACCTTAATTGCATTATTGACCCAGTCAGATCGGTAGTAACAGCTTCCCAAGCAACTACCTCGCAGCCTTTCAAAAAAAAGTAATAATATGCTTTTTGAGACAAAAAACATCTGGCAAGACTGTAATACGGCTTTATATAAGCCGCATTCAACGCTCAAACTCTGACCTCATTTGGCCAGGAGTTCTTGTGTCGGTCTGCAATGTCGGTAACACTCTACCATGCCCAGTAGATGGCTTCTTGGCGTGTTAACAATCTGGCAACAACATGGTTATTTATATACAACACATCATCATATACATTTCAATTAACGCCCTTGGTGTAATAATGTAATAACAATTAAATGAAAGGGACATAACTTCAAAAATTAAGAAATATAATATCTTACAATAATTCTTCTATTTCTCAGCGTCATAGCTTGATGTTTCTCCATACTAGCGAAAAAATGTCGGTAGTATGAATAAATTAATCAAGATATGATTCTAAGTTTACACTAAATGAAAAATCTTAATACACAATTTGTGTATTCGAAATTATTGAATCGTAAATAGTTTAGAAGTGTTATAACTTTTTAAGCTTTTGTTTGTCGTCTGCTACTTTTAAACTAAATTTCTAAATCATCCGGAAGTACACACGAAACAGCTGATGTTGAAAATTTGTAGAACACACTTGTTCCGGTCTGATGTCGTAAAACGGAATGTGCAATGTTCTGATCGTTCATGTGTTGGTTGTTTCACTGGAAAAACTTCTGGATTTCGATTGACTGAAGTGGTGTAGATGTCAATGTTCAGGTCACACTTTCACACACGGAGTTAAAATTTCACTGGATATGCTCCAAATGCAGATACCACGGATAAATTTGACAGTTCGCTTACGGTAAGTTCAGAGCGAATGTGGCACTGTTCTTGTTTCGTAATATATACAATTAATAAAGTTCTCTTTCTACCACACACTACACAATTATTCACGACAATCACTACATTAATAATAAAATAATAAAAACTATATATATTGGGAATACACCCTATCACATCATATAGACATACACAGCTTTCGTGAAAAAAAAAACTTCACTGATGTATGGCTGTGTTGGTCTGAGTGTATTTTACACACTGCACTCAGACATTGGTGCTTACTGGGTTGGTCGGACAACGGGACAAAAGATCGGCAATCGTGTTGGTTCTGCCCGCGATGTGTCGAACTTCAAAGCTGTAATCTTGAAGTTTAAGAGACCAGCGAGCTATCATTTGGTTGGAAGGTACACCTGAATTGATAAATCTCAACGGACTACTGTCAGACTCAACAATAAAATGACGTCCCAGGAGGAATCTGGAAAATTTAGTTATACCCTCAACTAGAGCAATGGCTTCCAACTGCGGTGTCGACCAAGAGCGTTCTCTAGGTTTTAATTTTCTCGAGAAGTAATATACAGGATGTAGGATGTTATCATGTTCCTGTAACAGAACTGCCCCAATCGCTACGGAGCTCGCGACTGTGCGTAATCTGAAAGAAATAAGAAAATTTGGCAATTTGAGAATGGGATTCTTTAAACTATTCTCAGAGAAATAAGATAATACTTTATGGAATGCAAATTTTAGGCATTCATTGCTTACAATTTTCTCGGGTTGATCTTTTGTTAGTAAGTTAGTAAATACTTCGGTCAGTTCAGAAAAATCTGGTATGAACTGCCTATAATAATTTATAAGTCCCAACAAACTTCTGACTTGCTTTTTCGTAGTCGGAAGTGAGAGTTTTAGTATCTTGGACACAATGTTATCGTCTGTCGTGACAAAGCCATTAGATATTTTGTACCCCAAGAAGGATATTTCCTGATAGGCTATGTCTACTTTTGCAGGCTTTACCGTCAGTCCGTGCTGTCTAATGCGTTCAAATGTCTGTTCTAATGTCTTTATGTGGTCTGTCATTGTCTTTGTGTGAACACAAATGTCGTCTATGTAACAGATAATATTCGGTATGTCTACTAGTAGAAGTCGTGTCATACGTACGAATGTTGCTGGGGCATTGAATAGCCCAAATGGAAGTTTGCACCATTCGTACAGTCCCCAAGGTGTGGCAAAAGCTGTCAGATGTCTGCTCTGTTCGTCTACTGCTATTTGCCAGTAACCTTTCGTCATGTCTACCTTCGTAAAGAACCTAGCGTCTGTCAGTTCTGTCAATAGATCTTCCGAGTTTGCCATTGGCTCTAAATCTAAAAGAGTTATCTTATTTAATTTCCTATAGTCGACACAGAGTCTTATTTTCCTTTTTGCGTACTATGACCATTGGAGATGAGAAATTTGATTGGGATCGTCTAATGATGTTGTTTTTCTCTAAGCTGATGATCTCTTGATGTAAGTGTTCTTTGTAATGCAATGGAACGGTGTATGGTCTGCATTTTATGGGTGTATTTGACGTGAGTGTGATGTGATGTTGTACTAATTCTGTTTGTCCTGGGTTGTTGGAGAAAATGGTGTTGTACTGTTGTATGAGATGTTTGCAACTGTCTGTTTCTGCTTGAGTTAACTTTGGGTTGATCTTAATTTCCTTCAAGCAGTTCGTCGTGTCTAATGCAGGTGTTGGAATTTCGTCACTAGCCTCGTCATCTTCATGGTCTATTATCACTGTACATGCTGTTGTATCGTTTTGTTCGTTGTCTCTGTTGTAGTATGGTCTTAGCATATTGACGTGGAATATTTTGTGTTTGTCTTTTATTTGGATCTCGTAGTCTACAGGTGAAATCTGTCTCGTCACTTTAAATGGTCCTTGCCAAGAATCAGTCAATAAGTGTCTGTCACTAGGTAGAAGAAGAAGAACGTCCTGTCCCGGTGTCAACGTTATTGTCCTGTTACCTTTGTCAGCATATTGTCTATATGTAGCACCAGATAATTTTAGTGCATCCTTTGCAATTATACAAGATTTGATGATTCTTTCACGCAATGATGTAACGTATACGTATGATGATATGGGTTTCAGTAAAGGAGTGGATTCAGTTAACATTTGATGATAAATGCTTAATGGACCACGTGGTTTGGCACCATAGATAAGTTCAAAAGGAGAGAAACCTGTACTAGCATGTGGCACCTCGCGATAAGCAAAGAGAATAGCAGGTAAATATACGTCCCAGTTGTTGGGGTGCTCTTGTGTGACTTTAGCAAGCATATGCTTTAAATCACCGTTAAATTTTTCTATAATTCCACTCGAGTGAGGATGGTACGGGGAATTGAAACATTGCTTCACTCCTAGCATTTTGGTGAAAGCTTGAGTAGATGCGGCGATAAACTGACTTCCCCTATCTGATTGGATAGTGTCTGGAAATCCTATCCGTGAAAATATATGGAAGAAAACTTCCATTATATCAATTGCAGTTATGTTCTTTAGCGGAATAGCTTCAGGCCAGCGGCTACATTGATCAATAACAGTTAATATATATCTATTCCCTCTGGTTGTTATCTGATTAAGAGGGCCCACTATGTCGACAGATATTTTCTCAAAAGGTCGACTGGCTAAGTCAGTAACTTGTAACTTTGCCTGTGGGTTTTTTCCTTTCTTTACAAGTTTTTGGCAGATGTCACAACTTCTGCAATATTGCTTAATATCATTGCAGAATTTGGGCCAATAAAACTCTAATAATAATCTCGATCTGGTCTTAGCGTATGCCATATGCCCTGCAAGAGGTATATCATGGGCAAGATGTAAGGCTTGCTTACGATACTCAATTGGCAAAACAGTTTGCTCTGTTGTGGTGTCACCTCTGGTATAATACCTGGTGAGGATACAATTTTTCAAAGCAAAATGCCATCTTGCATTTTTGGTTAACTTTGGCTTTTTGCCGATCAGATTAAAATATTTTGACAATGAAGGATCAGCCTTTTGGGCTGTTACAAAAGTCTCCTTCTTGGTTTTAGGAGGTAGTAATACTGGGCTAAGCATTTCTATAGCCTCAGTTTGATTAATTTCATCTTGCATTCTAGCAGTAGATCTGGTTACTGCGTTCACACATTCAATGATATCAGATGGTGATGAAACAGTGTTATCAATGATGTCATGAGATCTTAGTGCTGCATTAGCTACCATACATTCGTTAGGTGGTACAACAGTATCAATGATGACATTTGATGGTGATGTTGTGATCTCATTAATGCAAAGAGATGTTATGTCATGAGGCATATCATTCACCTCTGGTAAATTTCCAATTATAATATCACACACCGGGTTTGTTAATGCTGCGCATTTTACTTTCCCAGTGAGGAAAGGTGTTTGAATATATGCCCATGCTAGTGGGTACTTTTCAATATTGCCAGAGAATGTTCTGCATGTTACGTGCCTGCCTGTATAGTCTGTAGGCATTATGAACGTTCTCTTCAGTCCAATCAGTGAACTTCCCGTGTCCCGAAGGACTGTAGCAGGCTTGCCATTCACATATCCTTCATGGATGTTTATTCTGCCTTTGGAATCTACTACCAAATTAGCTTCTTCATTGGCAATAGGGATGGAGTGGCCGCATGTTAAAATACCATCTTCATAAAAGGTATTACAAACCGTACATTTATTTGCGTTAAACATATCAAAAGCCTGTGCTGAGTTCACAGGGTGTTTCTCTGATTGTTCTTCATCGGATGATGAACTATCAAATAAGGCGGCATTGGCTTTCTTGGTCATTTGCCTACCTTTACAATCATGGCGATAATGTCCATACGCCTTACAGAGGAAACATTTACGCAAATTTCTAAAGGATTACGCTCCTTATCTTGTCTGTTTACGATGTTCTGTAAATATGTAAGATATGCGAGGTTCTTGTCGCACATCTCACCTTGATGATGTGAAATTTTACAATAGTTACAATGGTTGTACTTCTCAGATGTAGGCTTATAATGTTTTTGCCTACTATAGGGTTTGTCATAGTTAGCCGATGCTACAAAATTGGTTTCAGTAGCTTCACTGGCAAAACAATGTTTGTTGGCTGTGTAATAAGCCGAACCACGCCTCTCAATCTGCTCTACACTCGTACATTCATTCTCTTGCAAAAACTTTGAAAATGCTGATGGAATGGATGAAATGACTTTATCTCTGATGATAAGATCTTCTAACTTTTGATAGTTCTTATCAATTTTAGCTGCTGAAGTCCATTTGGTAAATATATCTCGGACTAAGCAGAGGTAGTCAGAGAACGTTTGAGTCGGTTTGGGGCTCAACTTGCTAAATTGTTCTCTGTAACCTGCCTCATCTAACATAAAATGTGCCATAATCTTTGATTTTAGATAATGGTAATCTTTCCTGAGGTCTTTGGGGATAGTCTCTATGACTTTCAGAGGCTCCCCTGATAAACTTCTCATATAAATTATATTCCATTCAGACAATGGGACCTGGTAATGGTCCATTAAAGTCTCAAAATTTTGGGTGAAGGCTGCAATGCAGTCACCCGAGGTATAATTTCTTACGATACCTTGATATTTCTTGTACTGGTTTTCTTTCTCCAGTCTCTCAGATTTCTTGGACTCTTTGTTTATGGCAGTCTCAGTATCAAGTTGTTTGATTTTTAATTGCACTTCCAGCTCTTCCCGCTTACTTTGAGCTGCTATTTCTGCCTTCTTTAATTCTGTCTCTCTTTCAATCTCTGCCTTTTTCAGTTCGATATCTAACTCCGCTTGTTTTGTCTTTGCAGACAGTTCTAGTTCTGTCTGTTTTGCTGCGGTTGCTGCCTCTGCTTGTTTTAAGGCTGTTTCTGCCTCTACTTGCTTGGCAGCTCTTTCAGTCTGTGCCTGCTTTAATGCTCTTTCAGCTGCTCTTTCTTCACGCTCGTGGTATTCAGAGTATTTCTTCTCACTCCATTTCGTTAACTCATCACCTGTTAACTTGAACTTCAACCCCATATCGATGAAATCATTTAATGACGACATGGAAAATGCAAATGAAATATCAGACACACAATTTGTTACAAGTTGTTAGTAACGTGAACAATTTACAATTGTGTTCTATTTGCAATATGTGCCTAAATTTGCATCCGAAAGTATATAGAAAGAAAAATATACTCAAGTGTCCTGGATGTGGTGAAGAACGGTTGAAATTCGGACTAGGAACTGTAGGGTCGCTACTTCAAAACACAAATGACCTCTACGGGCAAGGGTTTCAGATGGCACAGAAAACCTGCTTTGTTTTTGGAGGAAATAAATTAATGCCTGTTTGATGTGGTGTGTATGCTTGTCACTAAGTTTTGGTTAGGTTTGTATGGCGTTGAGTGTAATTGTAGGTCGTAATGTTGTCCGTCAACAATTTTTTTCAAAACTACAAGTCACTTTCTTTCCGAAACTTTCTGCTTTACACAACTCACTTTCTAAAGACAATCTAACTATATCTTAACACTTTACAACATTGATGACACATCACTTACATCAAGATGACATTCAGTAAGGACATAGACATCAAGTTTACAAGATGGCGACAAGGTCACAATGGCGACAACTTCACAATGTCGACAAGGTCAAAACGGTGACAAGTTCCACAATCACAAATGTTTTACACGTTTACAAGATCAAACAATATGTATGCACTGTACATTCACATTTAGTCTCCATGTTTAGACAATGTAATAATGTATATCAAAATGAGCCTTCACAATCACATTTAAATGCACTCTAAAGTTGGACACAAATTTCTAAGTTCACAAATCTAGGTTTTAAATGTTAATTACTTAAACCACGTTCATTTTAAAGCCGGACGAATGCCACCATGTCCACACATGTCAGGGTCTTAAACCTGGCTCGTTAACCTAACACATGTGAGACAGTACAAGTGCAACGTGATTTGACTTGAGACTCAACGACACGAAGTTTCGATGGATTTATTTACAGATCACGATCTAGAGATGATCATTACAATACATAAGTTATAACAATACACTTACAGGCAACCCACAGCTTACAGTCTATCTCACAAGATGTACAAGCACTCGACTTTCGGGCCACAGAACTACACAAGCCTTTCTCCCATCATACGTCCAGTCGAGTCCGAGTCCCAGAGCTGTCTGGCTATTTCTCGCAACGCGCCTGCCCACCTGAAGTGGCTTCACGAGGCCTGCGTGCGTCCTGCTTTGTCCTTGCCTGACCGCTGGCTGTCTCGTCAGCCGGCAACCTCGCAGGCAGGTAACTAATACTCGCCTGACGGGCGTAACGATGTTACAGCATCCCCGCTAGGGACTATTCGCCTGGCGGGTGTAACGATGTCCCTGCATCTCTGCTGGCAATACTTTAGACTCTGACATGCTCCCCCCGGGGCTTCTTCATGAAAGATGTTATCTTTCATGTACACTCTATATACAATACTGGGTTAATATTTTTAACCTGTCAGAGTCAACCTTTCTGTTATATACAATTATTTTGGTGTAGAAATACAAAACACATATCTTGGCATAGAAACACATAAGAAATGGACATTGTATCTAAAGACATGTGGTGTTCAACCTTTAACACTCGTCAAGCTTCATCCTCTCGATGGCTGGTTACCTTAATTGCATTATTGACCCAGTCAGATCGGTAGTAACAGCTTCCCAAGCAACTACCTCGCAGCCTTTCAAAAAAAAGTAATAATATGCTTTTTGAGACAAAAAACATCTGGCAAGACTGTAATACGGCTTTATATAAGCCGCATTCAACGCTCAAACTCTGACCTCATTTGGCCAGGAGTTCTTGTGTCGGTCTGCAATGTCGGTAACACTCTACCATGCCCAGTAGATGGCTTCTTGGCGTGTTAACAATCTGGCAACAACATGGTTATTTATATACAACACATCATCATATACATTTCAATTAACGCCCTTGGTGTAATAATGTAATAACAATTAAATGAAAGGGACATAACTTCAAAAATTAAGAAATATAATATCTTACAATAATTCTTCTATTTCTCAGCGTCATAGCTTGATGTTTCTCCATACTAGCGAAAAAATGTCGGTAGTATGAATAAATTAATCAAGATATGATTCTAAGTTTACACTAAATGAAAAATCTTAATACACAATTTGTGTATTCGAAATTATTGAATCGTAAATAGTTTAGAAGTGTTATAACTTTTTAAGCTTTTGTTTGTCGTCTGCTACTTTTAAACTAAATTTCTAAATCATCCGGAAGTACACACGAAACAGCTGATGTTGAAAATTTGTAGAACACACTTGTTCCGGTCTGATGTCGTAAAACGGAATGTGCAATGTTCTGATCGTTCATGTGTTGGTTGTTTCACTGGAAAAACTTCTGGATTTCGATTGACTGAAGTGGTGTAGATGTCAATGTTCAGGTCACACTTTCACACACGGAGTTAAAATTTCACTGGATATGCTCCAAATGCAGATACCACGGATAAATTTGACAGTTCGCTTACGGTAAGTTCAGAGCGAATGTGGCACTGTTCTTGTTTCGTAATATATACAATTAATAAAGTTCTCTTTCTACCACACACTACACAATTATTCACGACAATCACTACATTAATAATAAAATAATAAAAACTATATATATTGGGAATACACCCTATCACATCATATAGACATACACAGCTTTCGTGAAAAAAAAAAACTTCACTGATGTATGGCTGTGTTGGTCTGAGTGTATTTTACACACTGCACTCAGACATTGGTGCTTACTGGGTTGGTCGGACAACGGGACAAAAGATCGGCAATCGTGTTGGTTCTGCCCGCGATGTGTCGAACTTCAAAGCTGTAATCTTGAAGTTTAAGAGACCAGCGAGCTATCATTTGGTTGGAAGGTACACCTGAATTGATAAATCTCAACGGACTACTGTCAGACTCAACAATAAAATGACGTCCCAGGAGGAATCTGGAAAATTTAGTTATACCCTCAACTAGAGCAATGGCTTCCAACTGCGGTGTCGACCAAGAGCGTTCTCTAGGTTTTAATTTTCTCGAGAAGTAATATACAGGATGTAGGATGTTATCATGTTCCTGTAACAGAACTGCCCCAATCGCTACGGAGCTCGCGTCTGTGCGTAATCTGAAAGAAATAAGAAAATTTGGCAATTTGAGAATGGGATTCTTTAAACTATTCTCAGAGAAATAAGATAATACTTTATGGAATGCAAATTTTAGGCATTCATTGCTTACAATTTTCTCGGGTTGATCTTTTGTTAGTAAGTTAGTAAATACTTCGGTCAGTTCAGAAAAATCTGGTATGAACTGCCTATAATAATTTATAAGTCCCAACAAACTTCTGACTTGCTTTTTCGTAGTCGGAAGTGAGAGTTTTAGTATCTTGGACACAATGTTATCGTCTGTCGTGACAAAGCCATTAGATATTTTGTACCCCAAGAAGGATATTTCCTGATAGGCTATGTCTACTTTTGCAGGCTTTACCGTCAGTCCGTGCTGTCTAATGCGTTCAAATGTCTGTTCTAATGTCTTTATGTGGTCTGTCATTGTCTTTGTGTGAACACAAATGTCGTCTATGTAACAGATAATATTCGGTATGTCTACTAGTAGAAGTCGTGTCATACGTACGAATGTTGCTGGGGCATTGACTAGCCCAAATGGAAGTTTGCACCATTCGTACAGTCCCCAAGGTGTGGCAAAAGCTGTCAGATGTCTGCTCTGTTCGTCTACTGCTATTTGCCAGTAACCTTTCGTCATGTCTACCTTCGTAAAGAACCTAGCGTCTGTCAGTTCTGTCAATAGATCTTCCGAGTTTGCCATTGGCTCTAAATCTAAAAGAGTTATCTTATTTAATTTCCTATAGTCGACACAGAGTCTTATTTTCCTTTTTGCGTACTATGACCATTGGAGATGAGAAATTTGATTGGGATCGTCTAATGATGTTGTTTTTCTCTAAGCTGATGATCTCTTGATGTAAGTGTTCTTTGTAATGCAATGGAATGGTGTATGGTCTGCATTTTATGGGTGTATTTGACGTGAGTGTGATGTGATGTTGTACTAATTCTGTTTGTCCTGGGTTGTTGGAGAAAATGGTGTTGTACTGTTGTATGAGATGTTTGCAACTGTCTGTTTCTGCTTGAGTTAACTTTGGGTTGATCTTAATTTCCTTCAAGCAGTTCGTCGTGTCTAATGCAGGTGTTGGAATTTCGTCACTAGCCTCGTCATCTTCATGGTCTATTATCACTGTACATGCTGTTGTATCGTTTTGTTCGTTGTCTCTGTTGTAGTATGGTCTTAGCATATTGACGTGGAATATTTTGTGTTTGTCTTTTATTTGGATCTCGTAGTCTACAGGTGAAATCTGTCTCGTCACTTTAAATTGTCCTTGCCAAGAATCAGTCAATAAGTGTCTGTCACTAGGTAGAAGAAGAAGAACGTCCTGTCCCGGTGTCAACGTTATTGTCCTGTTACCTTTGTCAGCATATTGTCTATATGTAGCACCAGATAATTTTAGTGCATCCTTTGCAATTATACAAGATTTGATGATTCTTTCACGCAATGATGTAACGTATACGTATGATGATATGGGTTTCAGTAAAGGAGTGGATTCAGTTAACATTTGATGATAAATGCTTAATGGACCACGTGGTTTGGCACCATAGATAAGTTCAAAAGGAGAGAAACCTGTACTAGCATGTGGCACCTCGCGATAAGCAAAGAGAATAGCAGGTAAATATACGTCCCAGTTGTTGGGGTGCTCTTGTGTGACTTTAGCAAGCATATGCTTTAAATCACCGTTAAATTTTTCTATAATTCCACTCGAGTGAGGATGGTACGGGGAATTGAAACATTGCTTCACTCCTAGCATTTTGGTGAAAGCTTGAGTAGATGCGGCGATAAACTGACTTCCCCTATCTGATTGGATAGTGTCTGGAAATCCTATCCGTGAAAATATATGGAAGAAAACTTCCATTATATCAATTGCAGTTATGTTCTTTAGCGGAATAGCTTCAGGCCAGCGGCTACATTGATCAATAACAGTTAATATATATCTATTCCCTCTGGTTGTTATCTGATTAAGAGGGCCCACTATGTCGACAGATATTTTCTCAAAAGGTCGACTGGCTAAGTCAGTAACTTGTAACTTTGCCTGTGGGTTTTTTCCTTTCTTTACAAGTTTTTGGCAGATGTCACAACTTCTGCAATATTGCTTAATATCATTGCAGAATTTGGGCCAATAAAACTCTAATAATAATCTCGATCTGGTCTTAGCGTATGCCATATGCCCTGCAAGAGGTATATCATGGGCAAGATGTAAGGCTTGCTTACGATACTCAATTGGCAAAACAGTTTGCTCTGTTGTGGTGTCACCTCTGGTATAATACCTGGTGAGGATACAATTTTTCAAAGCAAAATGCCATCTTGCATTTTTGGTTAACTTTGGCTTTTTGCCGATCAGATTAAAATATTTTGACAATGAAGGATCAGCCTTTTGGGCTGTTACAAAAGTCTCCTTCTTGGTTTTAGGAGGTAGTAATACTGGGCTAAGCATTTCTATAGCCTCAGTTTGATTAATTTCATCTTGCATTCTAGCAGTAGATCTGGTTACTGCGTTCACACATTCAATGATATCAGATGGTGATGAAACAGTGTTATCAATGATGTCATGAGATCTTAGTGCTGCATTAGCTACCATACATTCGTTAGGTGGTACAACAGTATCAATGATGACATTTGATGGTGATGTTGTGATCTCATTAATGCAAAGAGATGTTATGTCATGAGGCATATCATTCACCTCTGGTAAATTTCCAATTATAATATCACACACCGGGTTTGTTAATGCTGCGCATTTTACTTTCCCAGTGAGGAAAGGTGTTTGAATATATGCCCATGCTAGTGGGTACTTTTCAATATTGCCAGAGAATGTTCTGCATGTTACGTGCCTGCCTGTATAGTCTGTAGGCATTATGAACGTTCTCTTCAGTCCAATCAGTGAACTTCCCGTGTCCCGAAGGACTGTAGCAGGCTTGCCATTCACATATCCTTCATGGATGTTTATTCTGCCTTTGGAATCTACTACCAAATTAGCTTCTTCATTGGCAATAGGGATGGAGTGGCCGCATGTTAAAATACCATCTTCATAAAAGGTATTACAAACCGTACATTTATTTGCGTTAAACATATCAAAAGCCTGTGCTGAGTTCACAGGGTGTTTCTCTGATTGTTCTTCATCGGATGATGAACTATCAAATAAGGCGGCATTGGCTTTCTTGGTCATTTGCCTACCTTTACAATCATGGCGATAATGTCCATACGCCTTACGGGGGAAACATTTACGCAAATTTCTAAAGGATTACGCTCCTTATCTTGTCTGTTTACGATGTTCTGTAAATATGTAAGATATGCGAGGTTCTTGTCGCACATCTCACCTTGATGATGTGAAATTTTACAATAGTTACAATGGTTGTACTTCTCAGATGTAGGCTTATAATGTTTTTGCCTACTATAGGGTTTGTCATAGTTAGCCGATGCTACAAAATTGGTTTCAGTAGCTTCACTGGCAAAACAATGTTTGTTGGCTGTGTAATAAGCCGAACCACGCCTCTCAATCTGCTCTACACTCGTACATTCATTCTCTTGCAAAAACTTTGAAAATGCTGATGGAATGGATGAAATGACTTTATCTCTGATGATAAGATCTTCTAACTTTTGATAGTTCTTATCAATTTTAGCTGCTGAAGTCCATTTGGTAAATATATCTCGGACTAAGCAGAGGTAGTCAGAGAACGTTTGAGTCGGTTTGGGGCTCAACTTGCTAAATTGTTCTCTGTAACCTGCCTCATCTAACATAAAATGTGCCATAATCTTTGATTTTAGATAATGGTAATCTTTCCTGAGGTCTTTGTGGATAGTCTCTATGACTTTCAGAGGCTCCCCTGATAAACTTCTCATATAAATTATATTCCATTCAGACAATGGGACCTGGTAATGGTCCATTAAAGTCTCAAAATTTTGGGTGAAGGCTGCAATGCAGTCACCCGAGGTATAATTTCTTACGATACCTTGATATTTCTTGTACTGGTTTTCTTTCTCCAGTCTCTCAGATTTCTTGGACTCTTTGTTTATGGCAGTCTCAGTATCAAGTTGTTTGATTTTTAATTGCACTTCCAGCTCTTCCCGCTTACTTTGAGCTGCTATTTCTGCCTTCTTTAATTCTGTCTCTCTTTCAATCTCTGCCTTTTTCAGTTCGATATCTAACTCCGCTTGTTTTGTCTTTGCAGACAGTTCTAGTTCTGTCTGTTTTGCTGCGGTTGCTGCCTCTGCTTGTTTTAAGGCTGTTTCTGCCTCTACTTGCTTGGCAGCTCTTTCAGTCTGTGCCTGCTTTAATGCTCTTTCAGCTGCTCTTTCTTCACGCTCGTGGTATTCAGAGTATTTCTTCTCACTCCATTTCGTTAACTCATCACCTGTTAACTTGAACTTCAACCCCATATCGATGAAATCATTTAATGACGACATGGAAAATGCAAATGAAATATCAGACACACAATTTGTTACAAGTTGTTAGTAACGTGAACAATTTACAATTGTGTTCTATTTGCAATATGTGCCTAAATTTGCATCCGAAAGTATATAGAAAGAAAAATATACTCAAGTGTCCTGGATGCGGTGAAGAACGGTTGAAATTCGGACTAGGAACTGTAGGGTCGCTACTTCAAAACACAAATGACCTCTACGGGCAAGGGTTTCAGATGGCACAGAAAACCTGCTTTGTTTTTGGAGGAAATAAATTAATGCCTGTTTGATGTGGTGTGTATGCTTGTCACTAAGTTTTGGTTAGGTTTGTATGGCGTTGAGTGTAATTGTAGGTCGTAATGTTGTCCGTCAACAATTTTTTTCAAAACTACAAGTCACTTTCTTTCCGAAACTTTCTGCTTTACACAACTCACTTTCTAAAGACAATCTAACTATATCTTAACACTTTACAACATTGATGACACATCACTTACATCAAGATGACATTCAGTAAGGACATAGACATCAAGTTTACAAGATGGCGACAAGGTCACAATGGCGACAACTTCACAATGTCGACAAGGTCAAAACGGTGACAAGTTCCACAATCACAAATGTTTTACACGTTTACAAGATCAAACAATATGTATGCACTGTACGTTCACATTTAGTCTCCATGTTTAGACAATGTAATAATGTATATCAAAATGAGCCTTCACAATCACATTTAAATGCACTCTAAAGTTGGACACAAATTTCTAAGTTCACAAATCTAGGTTTTAAATGTTAATTACTTAAACCACGTTCATTTTAAAGCCGGACGAATGCCACCATGTCCACACATGTCAGGGTCTTAAACCTGGCTCGTTAACCTAACACATGTGAGACAGTACAAGTGCAACGTGATTTGACTTGAGACTCAACGACACGAAGTTTCGATGGATTTATTTACAGATCACGATCTAGAGATGATCATTACAATACATAAGTTATAACAATACACTTACAGGCAACCCACAGCTTACAGTCTATCTCACAAGATGTACAAGCACTCGACTTTCGGGCCACAGAACTACACAAGCCTTTCTCCCATCATACGTCCAGTCGAGTCCGAGTCCCAGAGCTGTCTGGCTATTTCTCGCAACGTGCCTGCCCACCTGAAGTGGCTTCACGAGGCCTGCGTGCGTCCTGCTTTGTCCTTGCCTGACCGCTGGCTGTCTCGTCAGCCGGCAACCTCGCAGGCAGGTAACTAATACTCGCCTGACGGGCGTAACGATGTTACAGCATCCCCGCTAGGGACTATTCGCCTGGCGGGTGTAACGATGTCCCTGCATCTCTGCTGGCAATACTTTAGACTCTGACAATCCACATGAATCCACAACTATGGAATTTGGACATAATTCGTATCTAACAATTCAAATAACATCATAGTTCTGAGAGTTGTATATTAAACCAGCATAGGTCGAATAACAAACACACACATTTACACATACACCACACACACATACACACACACATTGGACCGTATATTTATTAACATTACACCTATACGTATTAAGGGAAATTATATATTAAAGAACATTACATATTAACAAATATTATCACATCCGGTTAGCTGATTAGCATATGTCAGGTTATGTCCATCGAAATGCATCCGGTTAATCAGATTGAAATATTTCCCTTAGTCTGGTTAATCCGTCTGAAACACATCCCGCTGGTCCAATAGAAATACATCCTGCTAGTCATGTTAGTCAGACCGAAATACCCGCCGCTATTGTAAAATAATGCACTCGTATAGTTCCTGATCTTCCTGCAACTGAATATTTATCGCAGATACCTATTAAAGTCTACGTTTAGCACTGTCGTGTTTGAGTACTTCACCCGTTAGCTAATTTCAGTGTTTCATTGACACGCAAGACATGAACTTGTTTTTGACAAGGCTCCATATAAGGTCGGGATTCTAGCAGAGGTTATCAGGTGTGGGCAGACAAACTCACTCTACACAGCCACCAAAGTTATGGTCGCGATAAGGACTGGTCGCACGGGATTCCAAAGATTCAAGCATCACAACACTGCATAAGAACAATGGGATCGGAGTGACTGTAACAACTATAGGTATAGGTGTATCTCAGTTCTATGTGTCTTTGGAAAATTATTTGCCAGAATTTTTCTGCGTAGACCTGAAGTTCTAGGACGGTGGTTCTCAACCGGTGGGGAATTCCCCCCCCCCCCCATCCCCAGTGGGGGGGGGGGGGGAATTTTAGAGTTCCCAGAGAGGGGGGGGGGGGATTAAGATTATTTCAAGATCGCATTAATACAAGAACCAGTTACTTGATATTTTTTTTCCCTCTAAATTTTAGGGTTCTGTACTTCTCGCCCTAATGACATTCGTTTTATAACGTAAGTAGAAAATCCTGCAAATCACGTTTTATGTAGATGTCTAGACTTGTTCTAGTATGTGTTATTAAATTTAGCTTCCAATTTTATGTATACTGTGTAAGGGTTGGGGGGGGGGGGCGGGATTTATAGGGAGGAAATTCGAAGGGGGGTGGATGACATTCTGAACATATGGTAAAGGGGGAGGGGGCATGGGCCAAAATAGGATGAGAACCACTGTTCTAGAAAGAAGAAAGTAGAGACTAGAGGACACGGTACTTCATTCTTAATTCGAGAAATCACGTCACATCAGGATGGTTCCATAGTGGGTGTAGGGGTGTGTTGATATACTGTGCAACTTGTGTGTTTGTGTGTGTGGATATGGTCATTTATATGAGTTACACAGAGTTTTTGTGTAATAAAGAATCAAATAAATTGAATGTGTTGTCGATAACTTCCGGTTGAGTGTGTGGCGGCCTGCTAGACCGATCGATGGATGCAATAAATGTTTCTTGGCCCTAGGGCCCTCACTGTCGTTGGAGTGTATAGCCATATTTTCTGCTACTCGTATTATCTTGTGTATGTCCCATCAGTCTGCGCTCATCTTTGATATTTCTGGGTGACAATTTACAAGACAATGACATGCGATTGTGGATATATCTTGCTGCAAACACACTTGTCGACCGACCACGAAGTGAATCCCGATGTCCCTATTCTGAAAATCGACGATCCCACCAGTTCTAGGTCAGTGCTAAAGTAAATACGTGGTTTGTTTGCGATGAATTAACAATGAAGTACCTAGGAATCATTAGACAACATCAAAGTTGAAAGCAATAATAACACGTGTTACACATTGGTGGGGTTTGTGTAATACATGTAACTATAGCTTGTTATGCTTATGCTGTCTAGTTCGTCATTCAGTCTCCACTTCCTTCTTTTGACTTCTATATGCGCCAAACAATACGTGTGTGTTTATTTGTGAAATGAGATGTGCTGGCCTTTTTCAGGACACTGAGATTTTTTCAGACATTCTGTCTTATTAAAGATAGTTGCATGTTGTTCACCAAGGAATAAAAGATCATAATATAATTGTGTCAAGAAGAAGGAACTAGAAAACTAAAATTGCTTTAATAGCATACCTTGATCTTCCTGAGTATAGTGTCCACCTGTAACAAAATACACATATAGAGGTTAGGAACATTACCCGTCAACCTATTATGCATTTACCTGGTTATTTTCCATTAGATAGCCTCTACCACTTTTTTCTGTGCATTCACGTGTCCCTCCTTTCCACCCCCACCCCCACCCCACCCCCTTTGTTTCTGTCCTTAGTTTACGTGCCTTTCTCAGTCCGAAAATAGGTACTCAGAGCGAGTTTAGATGTTGCTACATATCTAGTGATATTCACAACCTTAAATATTCTGGTATCACAGTATACACGTCACATATGTAATGCAAGGAGATTAAGATAACATAGCTATCTTAACATTAGCTATATTAAGGCTGGCGAATAATAAATATATCAAATACAGGCATATCATCTGGAAGCGAGAGGAAACGGGTAACACCATGACAAAACCGTGAATAGAGGGTGATGCATGTGTTCCAGTTCACGGTATAATGAGGGGAACAACTCTAATCTTCGTCGTATACTTCCAACAAATATATATGCCATGTATGTCACCAGGATGGATTACCTTGTGAAAAAAATGTCAAAGCAGTAGATTAGTCCCCATCCACTGTGTGCAAGCAAACGCACTTTATATTATGATACCATGGCTCAATTTTTTGGAATCATTAGTATATAGTAAAATATTCTCAGAACACCAGCAACTTGCTCTCTTATATGTCAGTTAAATCGCTTATCTCAAATCCAAAATAGTGTTTGTCCCTGACTTCCGCTATCAGTAGCAGTACATCATAAATCAGATGAAAACTGCAAATTAGTTAGATAAAATACTGTAGACAGCCAAGATATCTTGAACGTGTTTACGAAGCGAGATATACTCGGTAAACTAGTGACAACTTTGCTGTTTCATGACAAAGGAGCCAATGAAAGACAAAGAGATAAACACCATTATCGCTTGAACAAATGGTACAATCCACAGAAGACACATAATGTACGAGACACTGGTGATCGGTGATTGCGTGAGACAACTGTACATAAGGTTGGGCAATAACAAGAGACTACTAGAAGACAATACTGTGTGTGCACGATGAATACACAGGACAATGGCTGTCAGAGACTCAGTACCGGTGACCTTTAATGCCGAGACGAAACTTGATCAAGTAATTTCTGAATCACTGTTTGTTTTTACTATTATGGTTTAGTTATATACACATTGTATTGCACTAATGAGTAACCTGTTTCCTGTAAATCTAAGCGTACATACTACAATTACTTTCCTCATGACCATTTCTTCTTCTGCCCAGATCCTACATTGGGGCATAACCCAACCAGCTCACTCCAGGTCGTCCTATCTTTTGATCTCTAATGCAAAGATGGCATTGCTTATGTTCACAGCATTCATTTGACAGTGTTGTTTCTATGTGAACGTAACTTGGACAATAGATAAATGACGTATGTGTGGTTGGAAGGGCAGAATGTAAGACGGGCCTTTGCGCCTAATTTGTGACCCTTTGAAAGTTCGTTCCATCGTTCCTCTCTCTCTCTCTCTCTCTCTCTCTCTCTCTCTCTCTCTCTCTCTCTCTCTCTCTCTCTCTCTCTCTCTCTCTCTCTCTCTCTCCGCATTATTCATTTATGTCCCTATTTCTAATTTCCAGGTGTTTAGGACTTCATCTATTTGGTTCGCCTAGTGGTTTCCAGTCAAAAGCTTTTCTTGCTATACTACTCTCAGATGTTCTAAATGTATGGCCCATCCAGCGCATACGACTATTCTTCATCTGTTGAATTACTAGTATGTGTTTAACTCTCTCCGTGAGCTCCATATGTATCACCGTGTAATGTTCGCTAGAATAAAATTTAAACTCATGACTACCTGGCCGGTAGACAAGAGTGCTTGTCTCTGAGCCACGCGGCGTGTATTGGCTGTAACTACGACAAAAAGACAGCAGAGTCAGATGACATACTTACATCTATGTATCGCATTTTCCACTCTTGAATCTCCTTCCGCAGATCATCGTACTCCAGTCCATCACCTTTAGCACCCTGCATTAAGGAAAATACCAACATGATTGATGAGCCTTTCCCTTCAGGTGTTCAGTGAGCCATGTGATGGATTGCTCATCATAAAGACTTAACAGATTTCAACAACAAACTACTAGAATTACATATTCTGTACAGTTTTATGTATAAATAATTTTAATTGGAAAGCTACTCGCACAAACGTACAGCTGTACCACAGTGGTTAGCACGCTTGCATGCCGACATATCGGCCATGTGTTCGAAGCTGCCCACACAAGATAATTTATATGACTGAGCGACCGTATGCCAGTAGACGGTACTACCTGCTTCTGTTAGCGCCGAATATTGGGCGATGCTTACCAAACCCGACATCCCACATTGTGTCGACGGCTTCGGGCGCAGGAGAGCAATTGGGAGGGTACAAGCCTTATCCGTGTGCGAGGAAATGCAGTCTAAAGACTAAATGACATTGCAGGGCAGACCAGGCTCTATGACTTGGTTGGCAACTGGTCTAGGATCGAAGCTCCGACAGGCCGACAGTTAGAGCATTGCTGTACTGATCCGGCAGCTTCTGCAACTTGTCTTGTTCCAGACGTATTGATGTTACCTTACCTCTGGAGTAAACTAGACAGGCCAACAGTCAGTTATAGAGTGCAGTAATTATTATTGCAGAATGCTGAGAAAACAATGACCGCATATGTTAAAGTAATCAATGCCAATCAAAACCACAAGAGCATATTTAATTCCAGAAGCAAACAAGCAGTTAATTCCCTGGGTAAACAGCAGTTTGGGAAGCCACATGCACAGCTCAGTATTTAAGTTAACTACTTAACACTTGCGAATGAGAACAGTAAAACGTGTCCACATTACGAAGAAGGGTGACTTTATCTGAGTTTCCTGTCAAGATAATGTTCGCAGCTGTTATGGCACCACTTGGCAACATGCATATACTCTTCCAACCTAAGTGAGCTGAAATGAGTGTTTTGTACAGGTCATGCCAGCTTATTGCATGTTGTTCGCAGAGAATGACATGTCATGTTGGCCATGAAACAATGAGATGCCATGTTTCCTTCATATTGGATTTAGAGAATGAGATGTCATGTTGAAAGAGGAAATGAAATATAATGTTGACAGAGAGAGAGAGAGAGAGAGAGAGAGAGAGAGAGAGAGAGAGTGAAATGCCATGTTGACAGGTAGAATGAAATGTCATGTTGACAGAGGGAATGAAATGCCATGTTGACAGAGAGAATTAAATTTAATGTTGACAGAGAGAATGAAATATCATGTTGACAGAGAGAATGAAATGTCATGTTGACAGAGAGAATGAAATGCCATGTTGACAGATAGAATGAAATGCCATGTTGACAGAGAGAATGAAATGTTATTTTGACAGAGAGAATGAGATGTCATTTTGACAGAGAGAATTAAATGTCATGTTGACAGAGAGAATGAAATTTCATGTTGACAGAGAGAATGAAATGTCATGTTGACAGAGAGAATGAAATGTCATGTTGACAGAAAGCATGAAATGTCATGTTGTCAGAGAGGGAGAGGGAGAGTGAAATGCCATGTTGACAGATAGAATGGAATGTCATGTTGACAGAGAGAATGAGATATCATGTTGACAGAGATAATATATATATTTACAGCTGGTGTGGGGGTGCTCGTCGGCCCAGTGGTAACGAGTTCAATTCCACACCTAAACGGAATTTTAAACTCGAGCTAGGCTCCCAGGTCGATCCACCATTAACTGGGTACCAGGAAATATTGTGGGAAATAAAAGTGTGATACTGATGACATAGCTCATCGAATTCCGACTAGTCTATACAAATACACACTGCAACGTGCGTGATAACGTCCAAAGTACCGCGAATGTAGGGGTTAAGAATTTTATAGAAAAGGTCAAAAAGGATAATCAAAAATCCCAGGCAAATGGGGTAGCCCCAAGACAGTGAGATGGTATAACACGTAAACGTCAAGATTAAATCACCAGCGAGCAAGTAGGACGTGCTAGAAGGCAGGTAAACTAAGGAAAATAAATTATGTAATGTTCGTGGGAATCTATAATTCACGGATCAAGGGTATAACAGATTTTTATGGGGCTAACGAACAGGCCTAATAAAGAGAGAAGAAAGTGATGGTGTCAGCGTTATGGGAACATGATAGAGAGGCCAGATTTCAGAGATAGGACACAGTAGACAGGACATAGAAATAATAGACAGGACAGTACAGGACAGTTCACTGGTGAACTGTATTACGGGAGACAACAGTCAGTAACGGACGGACTGACCTGAGGTGAAGGACAGATCGAGATCCCTTTCCTAAGACGCACTAGATACCATGACTAGCCTGAGACGACACGAGGACCCTGAGACGGCACGCGGTCAGAGACCACGTGACGCTAAACCCAGGACGAAACCTAGGGAGACGAGACTGGACTGTGAACGAGAGAGGATGTGTCCGTGTGTTGGCTAGAACGAGTGAACTGAATAATCGCTACAATTGTTTGATAGCACTGAAAGCGTTATTTTACGATACTGCGTGTGCGCTAGTTTGTGTGAACTTAGATGCTATGGTGTGAGCGAGCGAGCGCAATGCTGATTTGTATTCAGATTGTATAACCATATTGTGATAATCAGTATTATATCCATTAAAAGTATATCTCATCTCATCTCATCATATTCCTCTTGTACCTTGCGGTGTCGAGGTGAAGTATAAACATCGTGAGAGTGCCCGATTACGGGCTTCATATATCGATATTCCCATGGATCTGCTATTCCCTCCGTCCTACGTTTACGTGGTCGGCCTCTTCCTCTGTTTCCATTTGGTCTGTACATCATTGCTTGTTGTGGTATGCTGTTGATTGGTAACCTACTTTCATGGGCAAACCATTTGACTTGTTCCTTTCTAATAAAATGTAGTGCTGTTTTAACACCCACTTTAGTCCTCATTTTTTTCGTTTCTGATCTTATCTGTTCTTGATACGTTGAGTATTCTTCTCATGTTCTGCCATTGTCCAGGTTTGGCATTGGTAGCGTAGAGTTGGTAGGAAGATTGTGTTGTAAAGTGCTTTCTTAGTAGTTAGTGATACATGTTTGTTCTTTAGTTTTGGTTCCATCTGTCCAATGAGTTGATTTGCCTTATTGCACCTATTTTCGTTCTCGTCTTCTGATCCGCCATTTTATGATATTATACTTCCTAGGTACTTGAAACTCTTTACTTGTTTCAATGGATGTTCGTTTAGGTGAATTGTTGTTTGTTTGTTCTTCTTTAGTTGTAGTTTTGCTTGTGTTAATTTTCATGTTATGTTCCCTACGCATCTCGTTTAGACTATTCATGTGGTCTTGTAATTCAGCTTCCCGTTTGGGTCAATCCGTTTATATTTCTTAGTTTTTTTCTACGAGCAGTATGAAGATCCCCTGCCGGCTTGCGAGGCCAAGCGCAGGTTTAGGACACTAATCTGACCACAGGGAGTCCATCCCCTATGGCGAGCCATAGCCCTGTTAGCCCATGACTTCGCGGTCATGGTTGCCCGGTCTGTACTACATGGAGAAGGAGGTTGACTTGTGTAGTCTGCGGGTCATCGTCAGGCTACTAATTTTCACTCTTCAATCCTCCTGGGAGAGGCTAGCCGATCCCAACCTTGCTGTAAAAGTATATACATGTTACTTATAATCACTAGACTCTATTGTACATGTTAGTCACCTGTCACGACACAAGACAAACGAACGACGTGACGCGTTGACAGGAAAACATGGGGGAACTTCGACCAGTCTTGGTTTAACCAAGTAAAAATACGAAATTGACGACCCGATTTACCTAGACAATACAAGAAACTGAAAGAGTTCAAGGACAAAGTGTGGTTTTTCAACAACGGACACGCTCCAACAAAACAACTTACACGAAACTAACAAATACAAATTCTCTCTTGACGCATGACACCCGCCTGACAGAATATTCAAACGAAACTAATATTGTGCTTTATCCACAGCAGATTTTCTACGAAGTTGTAAATCAAGTGGTTTAGTCAACACCCCAGCCACATTCGTTTGACTGACACGACTGTTACTGCACGCTTTGCCTAGCGTTAAAACGTACATTGACGATCTGTGTATACATACTAACGACATGACAACTCACATAGCGACACCAAGGCTGATATTTGACAAGATCAGACAATTTAGACTCACTATAAGACCTAGTAACGTTGAGATTGCATTCAACGAAATAGAATTCCTGAGCCACAAGATTTCACAAGGCAAACTATTTACTGATGATAAAATTCTCTCTAAAATTTAGAAACTGACTGTACCAACTATGAAAAAGCAAGTCATGAGTCTATTGGGACTTATCAATTACTATGGTTAATTTATACCTAATCTTGTGCAGTTGACAAATTTATTTTCTGAATTATTATTGAGGTAACAACCTAATATCATTGTAAAAAGTGCCTGTTTAGAGAACGCACTTAGAAATATTCAAACCATTTTCTCGAATCCACCAATCCTTATATCGCCAGATATAGAATTACCTTTTATTCTTAGGACAGACGCAAGTACAACGTTCATTGCCGCAGTCCTCCTCCAGCACCACGACGGCGAAGGTCACCCAGTAACGTATATCAGTAGGAAGTTAACACCAGCTGAATCGAGATACAGCATCGCGGAACGTGAATGCTTAGCACTTGTATACAATGTCACTAAATTAGATGAATTCCTGCAAGGCACACATTTCTTTGTACAGACCGATAATTCTCCATTACTCGTCTTTCAGCAAGGTACACCCAGAAATAATAGGATAGCACGTTGGACCTTGCTCCTTCAGGACTACTCCTTTTCCATCAGTCACATCAGAGGAGCAGATAACACCCTAGCCGACCTCCTTACCAGGATACCGGACACTCAAGCCAGATAATCATCAGACCTCTTCAACTTATTTTAAATCACTGTGATACTTTTAATTAGTTGCACAAACAGGAGCAGAACAGAGTCAGAACAGTGTTAGTTTACTTATAACAGTGTTAATTTATTTTTTTCTGAGATAGCTACACATTTATAACAGTGTTAGTTTATTTCCATTAGGGCATCTATACATTTATAACAGTATTGCTTAAAAACATTTTGTGACTATCATCACAGCACAAGGACCATGTTCCTATGACTTTACTATGTGCTAAGCAAACTATTATTTGTGAATTGAACTATTAATTGTGGATTTGATTAGTACATGTGAATTTGACTTTTATTTGCGAATTGAGTTATTAGTTATTAATTCTATAACAGTGTTTAAATTCAATGGTTATGTGTTAAATTAAGAACAGTGTACATATCTAAAACACTTAATTACTTAAAGAGTTGAAAACTACAACTAAACTTTAAGCATTTTTATTCGCTTCCATTCTTGTATTAAATAGACATAGATTTTCTAATGTTAAATATAGAAACTGAAATCGTTTAACAAACGTAACAGTTAAATCTTAATACCTATTGCCTCAACTTTAATTAGATTTTTAATAAGAATATACACATTGAATGCAAGAGTACGAAAGAGGAACGAAAGACAGTACGAATGCATTAAAATTTGGGGTATGAAAGGTAATGTGCAGAATACTGTGCACATTTGACTCAATGTTATATATTGTATTTGTCATATGCAACACATGTTATTTTGTCATTTTTATGTATGAATGTTACAATACACTACACCTATACACATGTATCTAAGAATCATTTCTTGGTATTCCTTATCATGAATTATGAATATGTAACGATTCATGACGTGTGAAAACTAACCAAATGACACTTAGAGAATAGCACTACACCAATTACGAACACCCATACATGGTTGTAATTAATACACACATTACTATAAGAGCGTACATAATACGTCATACGAACAATTAAAGTAAACATCCACTATTATATGGGAGATGGGGAACATTTCTACACCAATTCTGTTACAAGGGAACATATGTTACTGTATAGGACAACACTTGATATTGCATATAAACCATGCCAACGGGCGGAAGCAAAAATAGCTACTAAAGTGTACATATTTCCTCAACCAGAGGTTGAATTAAAAGCCATTTTACGGGGACCTCGGGAAATAATACTTCCCGTGACGAGTCTCCTAATAAGAGACCATTTGTCTGTGGGTACGTATGTGTCTTGAGAGGGTTGCAGTTTTAGGGGCACCCCAATATAACATAAGTCAATGGTAACCTCGGTCCAGTACAAGTTCCCAGTAGTAGAATGTGCCAGAGATTTAGACTCTGTATGTCAATGGAACGACAATATCCCATTAAAGAAACTCTAGGTGGTACAGGTTTTGAAAGACCTTTTGAGGGACAGTTGTCAAACATTTTGTGTGTGCTTAAAACGGTGTTATCAAGTGGTCTCAAGTTGTTGTTGTTCAATAGTCCGGCCTATTTGGTGATATGTGATGTCTATGGCTGATTCACTCTGCATTTCTCACTTAAAGATATCAATAAGACAAACATAGACACAGCCTTGTCTAGCTTTTGCAAAGGATTGTGACAAGCACCATATGCCCAGTACACCCTAAGGCTTGCAATAGTGCTCTTCCCTTTATTTTTAATATGCCTTCCCGCTCTAAACAGTGGCGTTTACTTATATAAATATTTACATGCAAACAAATGAAAACCAACCTCTTGAATCCTTTTCCAGTCCAGGCCTGCCTCTTCCATCTCGTACTGGAGAAACACTCTCATGTTTGCCGACTTGCTGAGGTTGAGGATGGTGTTGAGGAGCCGCAGACAGCTGACCTGAGAAATGTCGCCAGTATTAGTCAAATGTCATATTTTTACATGTATTTATGTATGGAGAAACGCTTTTATATGTTTGAACAATGGACGTTATCAAATATTTACTGATTCTGCGTTTCTTAGGAATAACTAAACTCTTCAACAGAGTAAGAACACAGAAAGCTGTGTATGTGTACAGAGTCTGGTGAAGACAAAAGTAATTTGAATAACGAAGACATAAACAATATACTGAATAATTTATTGCCTGGCATATTTCGTGGTAACAAGTCAGGTGCATACTGCAGGAAAAGGTCAAGGTATAGTGAAGTAGTGCAATGAATCCAGTCAACCGAAATAAAGAACATATACAAAACACATTGTCACATGTTTCAATGTCACCAGGGTAGTTGTATAGAGACTGTCCATGTCATTTCCTGACATAATTGTGGTTTACCCAAATGAATAGCAGACGCTTTGGCATATGGTAGTAATTTTCGGTTGTTTGTAGTAAAATGTACACTGAAATCCCTTTGTTCTGCAACGTACTAACATAAGTCTTGTGTACTTGAAAAAGTTAATGTATAGTGTGTGAGCATGTGTGTGTGTGTGTGCACATTATGGAAAGTATTTGATTTTAAATAACGAAGACACAAACAACAGATAGCACGATTTATTGCCTGCCATATTTCGCTGCATCTCGTCAGGTACATACTGCAGAATTCTCATAACAAAAAGTAAAATAACTAGATAAATCCTTCAAGCTGAAATATAAACATGTTCGCACAGTAATGTCAATTGTCCACCACGATAATTTTAAACTGGCTAACATGTTTTTCTGGTTGCACAAAATTGGCCTATGTAAATTGATCATTATATGACTTCTACAAACTTTAAAACGCGACTATTTTGTGTGTTGAACACCACACGGAAGGCACTGTCTCTGTCATTCACATGACCGGTTTCCAACACGTGCCAACCATTTGATGACGTGGGAATATTCCGGTGTGTCGGCCTCCCTGTGCTCCCATCGCCTATGTGTAGTAACTTGTAGACCCACTGAGGTATGTGTTCACCCAAACTCGTGTGTAACTGTCGTTCTGTTCTGCCGATGTAAGTGGCCTGACATCTAGATGTAAATTTGTAAATACAGCTAGATTTGGCGTACACAGCGATCGGTTATTTAACTGCTGGCTTGGGAATAGGTGTGGTTCTGTATCTAATAACTGGAGTTGCAGCATAGAATGTTCGGTCCACTGCTGTCATGAGCCGTCCTGTAGATGTTGCATTACGTCATCCCCTCGAAAGTTTAGCTGGATGAATACCTTGAGTTTAGGGACTGTAGTTTCGTCTGGTTTTGGTTTGGGCTGTTGGCAGTGGCGCTTTATAAATCCTATGGAGTACCCATACTGGTTTCAGACATTCTTCTGAGTTTCAAATTCCTCTGTCAGTGTGTCTTGGGTGCATATCTTCCTAGCACGGTCAATCAGAGTCCGTACTAAGCCGCGTTTATACTGGACAGGTGTGAAGCTCTGAAAATGTAAGTATTGGCCAGTCCATGTTTCTTTGCGGTACACCGATCTTTGAATTGTGCTGTCTGCTCTACGTCTCATTAGAATATCTAGGAACGGCAATGATTCGTTGTGTTCGTGTTCATAGATAGAGAGATGTTTTTGTGCGTCATGTTTATTATGGCCTGGAACGATTTTGCTTGTAGCTCGTCTGTGGTGATAATTAGTATATCGTCCACATAACGACGGTAGAAGACCAAGTTTGTAATGTCTCATGATCTCTTTTCTTCAAAATGTCCCATGAAAATGTCCGCTAGAATAGGACAAGAGGACTACTCCCCGTGGCCACTCCATCAATTTGGCGGTATGACATTTTTAGAAAATTGAATTGTATGTTGGCGGTATTGGTAGGCACGTGTTGGAAACCGGCCATGTGATTGACAGAGACAGTGCCTTCCGTGTGGTGTTCAACACACAAAATAGTAGCTTGTTAAAGTTTGCAGAAGCCATAAAGATCAATCTACATAGGCCAATTTTGTGCAAACAGAAATACATGTTAGACAGTTTAAAATTACCGTGGTGGACAATTGACATTACTGTGCGAACATGTGTATATTTAAGCTTGAAGGATTTATCTAGTTATTTTACTTTTTGTTGTGTGAATTCTGCAGTATGCACCTGACGAGATGCGGCGAAATACGCCAGGCAATAAATCGTGCAATCTATTGTTTGTGTCTTCGTTATTTAAATTCACTACGGAAAAGTATTTGAATAATATTATGTCTTTAAAATATTCTTATTTAGTCTCGAACCGATGTTAGAAAAGTTTATCTTGTGTGGGCAGTATCGTTGTAATTGACAATTTACTTCAATGGCCAAGGTGCAAGTGTTGCATTGTGGGGCTTGCGTCAGGCAATGGCCTTGCTTCAGAAAAGATAAACTGAGATACTGCAATCCAGGAATTGCTAGCTTTTTAACGCAGGGCCGTGCGGTAGATTTTCTCAGTATAATGCAAGTCTTCGAAATGCCGCCTCTTAATGATGCAAGTCTTCGAAATGCCGCCTCTCCTTCGCTGCTGTTGCCAGCCCCATTACGGTGCCGCCTGATGCGGCCGCCTCTATGTATCATAGCACAGCACGGCCCTGTTTTAACGGAACAAGTGTTTTCATTGTGTCTGTAGCATCTATAACTGATGGATTCTGCTATATGATTGCTTTAAAACATTGAACCTTAATGGTGAAGCAACACGTAGCAACGCACGATATGACAGCCATGGAACAAGTTTCTTAGGTATTTACACGACCTCTACCACATGATACTATTTTTATTCCCTCGCCTGTATTCGCCACTGGCCGGTCTCCCTGGCGAAGTAGTTAACGACTTTCTCCGTAATCCCGTATATCCACGTGTGGAACACAGCTGTGAGAGATTCGGCTGCGGATCGCGTCCGGTTGATTACTTACAGGGTATGAGAGCCGGTCGCTCAGAAAGCAATGGCAAACTATTGAGCGTAATCTTGCCAAGAACATCAAAAACAGCTGAAAATTGCTTATATTGACTGCAACGTTCTGTAAGGGAAATGCAACTTAAAAAATTCGCCACTGAAGGGGCGGCGACTAAACGATGCGCGAGTTGAACAATGGGTCACAGCAATCAGCATCTCGATAGGCGTTATCGGGCATTGATGGCCACGTCACATCAACACTAGAATCGTGAATCAGATTTGTATTACGGATTATGCCATAATGTCAAGCCATCCAGGTATTATCTCTTCGCTTTCCTCTTCCTCTTTCCCGACGTAAATAATGTATTTCAGGAATGTTTCCAGTAAATGTTTGTATTGTTACTAATTTATGCTCAGTACACAAGTCTCGGTAACTTTAAAAAGTACACCTAGGTACTCTACAATGTGCTGACAGACTCTCACTTGTGAATGCCAACCATATGTCAAGATGTGAACGTACACAATATCTATACACACCTGAAACAGCACTTGTGACACCCCTCTAGTGTACATCATGTTGATGAGCATCTTAAAGCGTGTGCTTTCACTGTACTTGATTCTCATGGACGTGAAAGCCTCCAACACCTTGTCCACAGACGACGGTCCAGTCACGATCAGAGTCAAGATCTGTACACACGAAGGCTAATGGTTATATTTACACTATTACACACAAAATATTGACCGTTATACTACCTCAAAGAGCAATACATGTCAAAGTCTGTGAGTGATTTCTCAGAACGATTGAGTTTGAACTCTGAAGTCCGATATACTGGCACTGATATCGCGTGAGGCTCACAAAGGGCTAGTATCTACTGGAGTTAGGCTGATGTAGAGACTTTCCTTTTGACCCGACATACGATCATGACGGTGGTGTATACCCCTCCATTCCCATCCAAGTTCAGGAACCTGCGGGTTATGCTAGACCGAGACCGCAATTGTACAGTTGCCGAGAGATATTAGGATGTAACCTGGTCATGCTTCAACACGGCACATACGGATTGTCTGGTATTTGACCTTGGCTGGTACCTTTTTTTTTCTTCTCGGGTTTTGGGCATTTCAGTGTCAACAGACACAAATCCAATCTCAAAAGGAGGAGGGTCATGTCAAGGCAATTTCACCAGGGATACTACCATGGGGTGTTAGGCGATTGGCTAAGAGTAGGCCATGACATTAAAGAGATGGGTGACGAGATTCTTTCCTTGGTGCATTTTGTTGCTAGTAATATGTCTGCCACACGTGAAAGAGGCTAGTTAACCCTACGCATGTACTAGTGAGAAACACGTTTTCAACTATTAAGAATTAAACCCATATCAGTTTGTTGTTAACCATGGACACTAACTACTGTACCACTTAGATTCCCACTAGTAAAGTAACAATACGCATGCGTTTCAATTGGCATCCATAGAAAATAAGTGATAAAGTGTTCATTTATGCAGAAAGACTAGATAACATCATACCAATAGGAACTCCAGATTTAGAAACTTCATCCGTAAATACCACCTCGTCTTACTGTCTGTACTAGTGCGCGTTTTGAGAGAATAGCGAATTCTATCCACTGTCAAGTATTCTACACTGACCAAAGATAAGATGAGCACATTCGCAAATATATAGCATGGTTAATGTGATGTCTTAAGTTATGTATGTATCTTAGTTTCACACTGTATGTATTTGCAATACCAAAAAAAGGGCAAACTGAAATTATGTACCAACTATACAACTATTGCCTTGATCAGCCATGCATAACAAATTCGACTTAAAAAACATAATGATAAGAATTCTTAAGAAAGTGGAAGAAGAAAGAGATTAACATATTTTAAGCTGGATTTAGACAAGGGAGAGGAACAAGAGATCACATACTAAACAATCGTTTAATAATCGAGAAGTGTAGTGAATTAAATGTAAACCTATTCTCATGTTTTTGGATTATTAAAGGGCATTTAACTATATACAACATCAGAAACTTTGGAAAATCATGAGGAATATGGGCTTTTCATCAAAAGTTGTACAACTCATAAAAATGCTTCATATAGACCAGGGGTTTCAAACTCCATCACTCAGCGGGCAAAAACTCAAATCACACATACGGTTGCGGGCCAAACAGGATAAACATTCAATAAGAATAAAATTTAACCCTTTTTAAACATTAATATAAATTAAAAGATAAACCAGTTTTAATAATAAATAATCATTGGTATACACATTTTCACTCTTATGTCAGTTTGTCAAAGCACGATGTTTGGCATCTTTTCTTGGCTACAAGTTCGTTTATGTTAGGAATAATGTTCTGGGTCATTCAGATTCTCATGGACTGCAAGTGTTCATCAGTGAGACAACTCCTGTGTGATGTTTTCTTAATCTTCATCACAGAAAACAGCTGCTCACACAGATATGTGCTATCAAACATGCTCAAGATTCGAGCCGCATGTAGACGAAGCCGGGGCATCTCTTCAAGAATGAAACGAGTGAACTGTGCAGGCCTCACAGTGTCGTACTTTGCCTTTCGTGTCCCATTACACTGCAGCTCTATTAACTCCATCTGCAAATTTACAGGTGCAGTTTCCACATCTATGGCAAATGGATTATGAAACAGCTCAAAATTACTTTTCTGTGCTTCAAAGTCACCAAAGCGCCTTGCGAACTCGGCGCGAAGTAACCTACGTTTTCTCTCTGGCCGAATATATTTGTACGTCGGTTGAGACCTCCCGGGCCTGATATGGTTGTATGCCGGGCCTGATGTGGCCCGCGGGCCTTGAGTTTGACACACGCGATTTAGACCAACAAGCAGCGGTTAGAATAGATGGCCAGACATCAGATTGGTTTGATATCAAGCAAGAAGTCCGTCAGGACTGTGTGCTGTCCCCTTGTTTGTTTAACCCAGTGTTTCCCAACGTGGGGCCCACGCCCCACAGGGGGGCAATTCGATTGTTAAGGGGGGCAATTCGAAAATGGAAGAAATCGGCTGAATATAACAAAACGGGGAGACTTGAGACTGAAGTTAACTAAATTGGAACCTGACATAAGATCTCTCTGCAGCAAGCATCAAGCGCAAGGATCTCACTAAATTTAAATAATAAATAATTACTAATAATTAAAATAATATTGAAAAATCTTTCATTAAAATTATTTTGTACTTGAATTTCAGTTCTCCATTATATGTTTTGAAAATTTACTTAATGTGTTTGCTCAATAATTTCCTAGAGATTTCTTCCTAAAACCTATCATTCAAGTTTCTTTAGTGAACATTTCAATTTTTGAATATTAAAAATAATGTATATGTTGATGGGGGGGGGGGGGGGGGGGGCGGGGAAGGGGGGGGGGGGCAATATGAATTTTAGAAAGGCTTAAGTGGGGCATGGCACAAAAAAGGTTGGGAAACACTGGTTTAACCTGTCCGCTGAAAATATAATGAGAAATGTCAGAGATGATATAACCAGGGAGCAATATGATGCCCTAAATATCGGTGGTCATGAAATACCAGAGATTCCATACGCTGGTGATACAGTATTACTATCCACATCACGGAATTGTATAGAACAACAACTAATAACATAAACCCAAAAGAATAATTATAATTGCAACGGATATCTTAACATAGGAAAAAAAGAAAGATGATGCACACATATATAACTTAAATATTGAGCACAACCCACTACTGGCAACGCCGATCGCATTCTGGTATGAACCTAAGGCCTATCCACGTCAATATGGAAGCACTATACTCGAGTTTCGCCCTCATTTGAGCTCGTCAGTAGTGCATATCCCTGACCGGATCCGGAAACAGTCCCGGATCACGCGTGTGAAGCGGGCGTGTAACCACGCGGCACACACCGGACACACCAAACTATCACAACAGAACATCACAACGCTACCCATCGCAGGCCATGCCCAAGATTGCCCAATCGCCGCGACCGACGTCCGTCAATCGATGGAACCCGAACGATCAGGACCGGTCAGGGATATGCACTACTGACGAGCTCAAATGAGGGCGAAACTCGAGTATAGTGCTTCCATATTGACGTGGATAGGCCTTAGGTTCATACCAGAATGCGATCGGCGTTGCCAGTAGTGGGTTGTGCTCAATATTTAAATTTCAAATCCCGAAACAACCACATAATCAATTGATTATTGTTCATTGGATTTAGGAGGCCTGGTGTTCCTTGCCAGTGAGAGGTCCTGATCGTTCGGGTCCCATCGATTGACGGACGTCGGTCGCGGCGATTGGGCAAACTTGGGCATGGCCAGCGATGGGTAGCGTTGTGATGTTCTGTTGTGATAGTTTGGTGTGTCCGGTGTGTGCCGCGTGGTTACACGCCCGCTTCACACGCGTGATCCGGGACTGTTTCCGGATCCGGTCAGGGATATGCACTACTGACGAGCTCAAATGAGGGCGAAACTCGAGTATAGTGCTTCCATATTGACGTGGATAGGCCTTAGGTTCATACCAGAATGCGATCGGCGTTGCCAGTAGTGGGTTGTGCTCAATATTTAAATTTCAAATCCCGAAACAACCACATAATCAACATATATAACTAATATGGAGAAAGAAATATATGTTAATGAGGAAACAAACTGGATTTGGTGGGAAATTTTAAATAGCTTGGGTCATTGATTACCAACAATGGTGACACAATGAAAGAAATTAAAAGACGAATATCTATTGCTCTTTAAAAACTACTACAACTCAATAAATTGTGGCATGGATCAGATTTTTTTTTTTTTTTAAATTCGCATATCCTTTTACAGGACATCGCTGTCAACAGCAGCATCTTTCAGCTGTCTGTTGATTTCTTGGCAAGATTACGCTCATT
Organism: Cepaea hortensis; assembly: GCA_963921405.1. Classification (NCBI taxonomy): domain Eukaryota; kingdom Metazoa; phylum Mollusca; class Gastropoda; order Stylommatophora; family Helicidae; genus Cepaea; species Cepaea hortensis. The sequence goes on along the minus strand of OY992880.1, from coordinate 81,752,226 downwards.
AGTTTGCCATTGCTTTCTGAGCGGCCAGCTCAGTTATCCCGCAAGTCACCAGCGGGGGACGAACCGCTCCCAATTCTCGCCCGCTACGAGACTCTGCGTGATAAACGGGATTACGGAGAAAGTGTTGTAACTCTCGGCCAGAGAGACCGGCATGGATCAGATAGACCTACAAATATTAGATTTTTATGAGCATGCATCTTTCCCATTGCAACATACGCCATTGAGACCTGGACACTTACTAAACAAGCTGAACAGCACATAAATGCCTTTGACTATAAATGTTATAGACGTCTTCTAAGAATATATTGGATACAGAAAAGAACAAATGAATCTACACGATACGATCTGAATATTCAAGAAGGTTGACTACTGAAGACCATAAAACAAAGACAATTGAAATATGTTGATCACTTGAAACATTATGAAAGTTTAGAGAGAACAACAATTAAGGGGTATATGCCCGGGAAGAGAGGAAGAGGAAGACCAAAGAGAAGATGGGTGCAGGATGTGGCGGATGATCTCCAGATGTGTGTACCGGGCGCGGGACATCTTGCTCATGATCGATATGTTTTGCGGTAAATTGTTATAGGAGCGAGTTTCTGCAATGGACTTGCAACTGAATGAATGAATAAACTGTATAAACAGTATCTAACTCTCTACTTTTCTCTGTCCCTTGTTCCTGTCATAGTCCCTGACTAATAGATATACATCACACACGCACACACACACGCACGAACGCACACTCACACATACACATACACACACTCGTGCCTGCTGTACGTTCAGACGACTATTGATCATTCGGGCCCATAGTCTGAAGTCACGTCAGCGCCAGAAGCTGGCCCTTTCACATGCCATGGCACGGGTGGGACCTATATTACTAGCCCAGTGTTTGACCAATGGACATTAGAGGATACTGTTATCAATGTCATGCAGGTCGCCTTTACTTTTCAGGACATTTCTTGATACTTGTTTTCGGCTGCGTCGACCTGGGAGCCAAGGAGCATTTAAAAAATCCACCTGGATGCGGATTCGAGCGTTTTTCCGTGGTCTTACACTTCTCACATCAGTTACCATGGTATACATCACGAGCCTGAAAACGTATACCACTTGTATAGTGCCACAATATAGTTATATCGGGAGTCTCCGTGACAAAGTGGTCAAGCTATCTGATTCGGGCTCCGAATGTTGTCTGTTCTATTCCGGGCCGCGTCCTTCTGTTCACAAGTGCACTTTTTTCGGAGACTCTTGAGTGTCGCCGCTGGAGATACGGAGTTTGTGCTTTGTGTGACGCTTTCCGCCCTGCGGAAAGAGAGTGAGCCATATGGGATAAAATCCTGTGCAATGAAGACCACCCTGTCGACTTTTAAGCGACTTTTTAAATATAGTTATGTAGAGTCAATGAAGATATATGCAAGTGAATCATGGACCTTCGGCAGAACATTGGGACCTAATTAGAGTTTTAAAAGTGTAGACAAAAACACAGATGTTAACGAATACGCTTCGAAAGCAACTAACTAACCAAGTGCATTGGTTATTAATTACAAAAGCAGGCAATCCAGATTATTACACACGTAACAGGAAAGAATAAGCTTTACTACGTGGAGGCAAATGTAAAATTGCACAAGTGATGCAGTCGGAATAGCTGGGATAAATGTTAGCTTGATTTTCATGGCTGAGAGGAACAGCTATGTCTGAAATCACCAGCAACCGGAGAGACAGAGGCCGAAACAAACTTGACCTACAATACCGTAGGTGTGTGCTATCAGAAGAAGACACAGATTATCAACAGCAAAGCGCCTATCCCTACTACGAGGGCGAGTCAATAAGTAATGTCACACAGTTATGTGGGATGGCAGGTAAATGTAATTGGTTATCAGTTATCAGTTATCAGTTGGGGTATCTTCATTGCACTCCGGACATGTTCATAGGTGCTCAGATCCTTCCCCAGCATATGCATCAGCGTCCGGTGGCTAATAGTGCCAGTTCTGTGTTGGTTGATTAGGCGCCGTGTTTTCCCGATGTACCTCTCGCGTCTGGCCGTGCCGATTCTTACTCCCAAGTCTTTCATCCTGGACAGCGATGTGGATTTACTGACGTCAAAGTCCTCTGTTCTCGCCAAATCTTTGAGGACGTTAATAACATCGGCACGATCCAGGGGCTGGCCATCTACAGGGGGTGCAGATCCAGCCAGTTTATCAGCTCGTTCATTTCCCTCGACTCCCGCATGTCCCGGGACGAAGATGAAGGTGACTTTACGGACGACAGACTTCCGCAGCGACTCAGTCCACTGATCCAGCTTCGACCTTCTGAATCATGCTCATTGAATCACTTAGTACACACACGTTGGTATAATGCTGTGATTCCAGCCATATGAAAGCCTGCGTAACTGCCATCACCTCCATCGTCATGCTGCTCGTGGTCATAGAGTGGGCACCACTGGATTCTTGAACGGTTCCGCCCGCTGAACGGGCTGTAAATGCCCACGCACTTCTCTGCTGCTTTACAACAGATCCATCTGTATAGATGAGCACTTCGGGGTTATCTGAGTGTTCATAGATGAGCGCGTTGACCTCTGCATTGACAACGGCAGGGTTCTGCTCTCTGCACCGTCTGTCGAGTGTGATAACGCAGGAGAAAGTGCACTTAAAAGCTGGAGGCACCGGCACCCATTCCTTGCCGGGATTGATATTGGTAAGACTGCAGACCTGTCTGACGACATCTTCCGCCTGACCCATCCATGATTTGCCCCTCTTTTGCCTGTCACCCGTTTCTCTGAATATAGCGTCACGCAGAGGGTGCTGCTCATCTGCACTTATTTTTAAGTATGCACGAGCTCTCCAGATCTTGATCCTGTGCTCCATTGTTGGGAAGTCAAGGAGGTATCTCATTGCTACACAGCTGGTGTCTCTCGTGCAGCCCAAAATGATGCGCATGGCTTCGTTTTGTACCTTTTCAAGTCTTCCAATCTGTGTAGGGCTGACAGTGAGGATGGCCAGGGCATACTCGATGCGTGAAAGCACCAGTCCGTGGAACAGAAGTATTAGCAGTCTTTGCTCGATATTGACAGTCGCCATGACTCTCATTGCTGACAAACCTTTTCGAGCTTTCGTTATGACATAATCGACATGATCTCTGAAGGACAGGCTACGATCAAGCCTCACGCCAAGATATGTCATTGACTGGGTTCTATTCAAACTGCTCCCATCCATTCTTACTGCCGGCAGGTCAGTGTTCACAATATGGTTGTTTATGGAGAACCATGTAACCGATGCCTTTGCAGGGTTGACAAGGGCGCCGGCATCAGCACACCATGAGGAAATTCGATCTAGTTCGCCCTGCATATCATTGGCAACCGCCTGTCTATCTCGACCCTGTCGATACACGAGAATGTCGTAATTGTAATTTCGTTATGTCGTAACGAGAATGTCGTAATGTAATTAGTGTTTTCTTCAAGTGTCATTAGATGACAGCAACATCGAACTTTATATTTCTGTTCGTCAGGTGGTGCTAGGTGTCGCATGCGCATGAGCAGCGCATAAACAAAATGGCGACTGTACTTACTGAGTGTACAACTAAAGAGTAACGTGCCGTTGTGCGTTTTTTGTTTTTTTTTGTGGGCAAAAGGACTGCCTGCAAAGGACATTCATAAGGAAATGCTTCCTGTTTATGCTGACAAATGTTTGTCCCGTAAAGCGGTGCATAGCTGGGTAGAAAAAGTTTCTCAAGGACGCTCTAAAATTGTTGATTAAATCCGATCTGGTTGTCCTGTTGAGATTGCAACAGAAGCCTCCGTGGAGCAGCGGATGGAGGAGATGATTAGAGCGGACAGGTAAGTAACGATAGACTCTATAGCATCTGCAATAGGGTGCTCACATAGTTCAGCATACAGCATAATGCATGATCGATTGAAATTTAAGAAAGTGTGCGCAAGGTGAGTGCCCAGACAATTGAAGGAGGAACACGAAATGAACCGATTTGGCCTGTCCTTGTATCATCTCTGTCAATACGAAGATGAAGGAAAAGACATGCTGAATAGGATTGTTACTGAGGACGAATCATGGGTGCGTCATTTCCAGCCCGAATCAAAGCGTGCTTCAATACAATAGAAACATCCTTCTTCGCCTTGTCTCCAAAAATTCAAGGTTACGCCGTCAGCAGGGAAGGTTATGCTGACAATGCTCTGGGATTGTCTAGGAGTGCTTTTAACCAATTCCAAGAAGAAAGGTGACAATGTGAATTCTGAATCGTACTGTGAATTTGTATCGATGCTTCATGATGCAATTCGAAGAAAACGTCCAGGACTGCTGACTAGAGGAGTGTTGCTTCTTCATGACAATGCCAGACCACATACGGCTCGATTAATTCAGGAGAAAATTAACTTACTAAGGTGGGAAGTTCTGGAGCATCCACCTTACAGCCCCGACTTAGCCCCTAGCGATTTCCACCTTTTTAGTCCACTGAAACCCCACCTTAGCGGGAGACATTTCGCTAAAGACGCCGAAGTTTAATGTGATGTGAACACGTTGTTTAGAAAACACAGCACGCAATTCTATGCAGCCGGTTTGGGAGGACGGATAAAACGATGGGATAAATGCATCAATGTTGGTGGATATTATGTTGAGAAATAAAGGGACAATCTATATATATAAAAGAGACTGTGTGTGGTTGGCAAAGTATTGGATGCGTTCGATAACGGTACATCCGATTGAGATGAAATTTTCTACACGCCTTCCTTTCATTCCTGTGCAACCGACTGTAATAGTTTCTTAGTGTAAAATCGGCTACTTACATAATAAAATTTAATATTTCATTTTTCATTATAATTTCTATATAGCAAGGGGACTTAACTCTAGAAAAGTTATTTCAAAGGGCATAACTTTTAATAACATTTCTATATACTTTATAGTCATATTGTTGCATGGTTTTCAAAGATTTATAAACTCTTTGCCTATAGTTATTTACAGGCATATGAGTTATAATAAATAATGATATAATCTTTAAGGCATTTTCAAAGTTTTCATAAAAATAATGCATAATGCATAACATTGTAACTCATCTTTATATGCTTAAAGAAGTTATCTACAGTCATGTAGGTGATTAAAAACAGTTTTCATTAAAAATAATGGATGGTGTGTGGAAGGACATTCTTTTAAGTTACTGTGTGAATTTAATGAGACGCTCCCCGCCAGGAGCTGGGCGAAGCCACGCCGGGTCAGATAGATAGATAGACAGACAGACAGATAGTCGGGAACGGGAGCTTATATGACTACTTATATGAATTAAATGAGATGCTCCCCACCAGGGACTGGGTGAAGCCGGGCCGGCACAGACAGACAGACAGACAGACAGACAGACAGTTAGTCGGGAACGGGAGCTTATATGACTACGTATATGAATTAAATGAGATGCTCCCCACCAGGGACTGGGTGAAGCCGGGCCGGGTCAGACAGACAGACAGACAGACAGACAGACAAACAAACAGATAGTCGGAAACGGGAGCTTATATGACTACTTATATGAATTAAATGAGATGCTCCCCACCAGGGACTGGGTGAAGCCGGGCCGGCACAGACAGACAGACAGACAGACAGACAGACAGTTAGTCGGGAACGGGAGCTTATATGACTACGTATATGAATTAAATGAGATGCTCCCCACCAGGGACTGGGTGAAGCCGGGCCGGGTCAGACAGACAGACAGACAGACAGACAAACAGATAGTCGGAAACGGGAGCTTATATGACTACTTATATGAATTAAATGAGATGCTCCCCACCAGGGACTGGGTGAATCCGGGCCGGAACAGCCAGACAGACAGACAGACAGACAGACAGACAGACAGACTGATAGATAGATAAATCCCAGCCAGGGCCTGGGCGAAGCCGGGCCGGGTCAGCTAGTGTATATATAAAAAATAAACTGGTTTCATTTTGTTATCATATTTTGTTATTTTTCTACAGCCATTTGTGACTTACTTATTGACTTTCCTGCGTACAATTGCAGACACAGAGAAAGGTAATATTTCCGTGAAAGCGACATCAATGAAAGGACAAATCCGTCGCCCTACAAACACCACAGTTGGACAGCTAAATACAACCTGGTGTGTTTTAAGTTACATACCTCCAGAGACGCTATCCTTGACCTGGAGAAGTTACTTAAAAGGCAAGTGGTGACGGTAAACAGTCCAGAGTTGTGCTCGAGTATCTCGTCTACGGCTGCCTGTGGATATTGCACACCGGTTACCGAGGTCAAGGGCAGTGCACCTCGAAGGAGGTACTTCACACAACAAACTTAGGTCTCTACGTGAACCGGCAGGTCTGATCTCAGTTACCTTCTACGTTCACCTGTATACCCCAACACTGATACATTCAGGCATAGACCATACACATTGATACATTCAGCCATACACCACCAACATTGATACATTCAGTCATACACCACCAACAATGATACATTCAGCCATACACCACCAACATTGATACATTCAGCCATACACTACCAACATTGATACATTCAGCCATACACTACCAACATTAATGCATTCAGCCATACACTACCAACATTGGTACACTCAGCCACACACCACCAACATCGATACATTCAGCCATACACTACCAACATTGATACATTCAGCCAAAACTATTAACATTGATACATTCAGCCATACACCACCAACATTGAAACATTCAGCCATACACCACAAACATTGATACATTCAGCCATACACCACCACCATGGATACCTTCAGCCATACACTACCAACAGTGATACATTCAGCCATACACCACCAACATTGATACATTCAGCCATACATCACCAACATTGATACATTCAGTCATACACCACCAACAATGATACATTCAGCCATACACCACCAACATTGATACATTCAGCCATACACCACCAACATTGATACATTCAGCCATACACCACCAACATTAATGCATTCAGCCATACACTACCAACATTGGTACATTCAGCCACACACAACCACCATCGATACATTCAGCCATACACCACCAACATTAATGCATTCAGCCATACACTACCAACATTGGTACATTCAGCCACACACAACCACCATCGATACATTCAGCCATACACCACCAACATTGAAACATTCAGCCATACACCACAAACATTGATACATTCAGCCATACACCACCACCATGGATACCTTCAGCCATACACTACCAACAGTGATACATTCAGCCATACACCAACAGCATTGATACATTCAGCCAAACACCACCAACATCGGTACATTCAGCCATACACCACCAACATTGATGCATTCAGTCATACACCACCAACATTGATACATTCCGTCATACACCACCAAAATTGATACATTCAGCCATACACTACAAACATCTATACATTCTGCCATACACCACTACATTGATACATTCAGCCATACATGACCAACATTGATACATTCAGCGATACAACACCAACAATAATACATTCAGCCATACACCACGAACATTGAAACATTTATTCATGCACCATCAACATTGATGCATTCAGCCATACTCCACTAACACAGATACATTCAGCCATACACCACCAATATTGATGCATTAAGCTATACACTACCAACAGTGATACATTTGACCATACAACACCAACATTGATGCATTCAGCCATACACCACCAACATTAATGCATTCAGTCATACACCATCAACACTGATGAATTCAGCCATACACTACCAACAGTGAAACATTTGACCATACACCGCCAACATTGATGCATTCAGCCATACGCCACCAACGTTGATGCATTCAGCCATACACCACCAACATTGATACGTTCATCCATACACCACCAACATTGATGCATTCAGTTATACACCACCTACATTGATTCATTCAGTCATACACCACCAAAATTGATACATTCAGCCATACACCACTACATTGATACATTCAGCCATACATGACCAACATTGATACATTCAGCGATACACCACCAACAGTAATACATTCAGCCATACACCATCAACATTGATGCATTCAGCCATACTCCACCAACATTAATACATTTAGCCATACACCATCAACATTGATCCATACAGCCATACAACACCAACATTGATGCATTCATCCATACACCACCAACATTAATGCATTCAGTTATACACCACCTACATTGATTCATTCAGTCATACACCACCAAAATGATTACATTCAGCCATACACCACGAACATTGATGCATTCAGCCATACACCACCAATATTGATGCATTCAGTCATACACCATCAACATTGATTCATTCAGCCATACACCACCAATATTGATGCATTAAGTTATACACTACCAACAGTGATACATTTGACCATACAACACCAACATTGATGCATTCAGCCATACACCACCTAATTGATTCATTCAGTCATACACCACAAAAATTGATACATTCAGCCATACACTACCAACATCTATACATTCTGCCATACACCACTACATTGATACATTCAGCCATACATGACCAACATTGATACATTCAGCGATACACCACCAACAGTAATACATTCAGCCATACACCATCAACATTGATCCATGCAGCCATACACCATCAACATTGATGCATTCAGCCATACTTCATCAACATTAATACATTTAGCCATACACCATCAACATTGATCCATACAGCCATACACCACCAACAGTGATACATTCAGCCATACACCATGAACATTGATGCATTCAGCCATACACCACCAATATTGATGCATTCAGTCATACACCATCAACATTGATTCATTCAGCCATACACCACCAATATTGATGCATTAACTTATACACTACCAACAGTGATACATTTGACCATACAACACCAACAGTGATGCATTCAGCCATACACCATCAACATTGATGAATTCAGCCATACACCACCAACAGTGATACATTTGACCATACACCGCCAACATTGATGCATTCAGCCAGACACCACCAACATTGATCCATTTAGCCATACACCATACACATTGATACATTCAGCCATACACCATCAACATTGATGCATTCAGTCATACACCACCAACATTGATGCATTCAGCCGCACACTACCGACAGTGATACATTTGACCATACAATACCAACATTGATGCATTCAGCCATACACCATTAACATTGATGTATTCTCGTATATTCTGCTAACATTGATGCGATAACAGTGTATCATTAACATTAATATGTTTGAATAATAGAAATATAGAAGTCATGGTGATATCAAAGAAACAGATTGTGCAATGTGCAATCAAACTACAGGATGTTATTCTGGGACAAGTGCAGAAATGTATATGTCTAGGCACATGGATAACATCAGACGGAAGATGCATCACTAACATAAAGAACAGAATAGAACAAGCAACAACTGCATGCTATCAAATGAAGAACGTTTTGTGCAATAAGTCGCTGAACTTGAAAGTTAGAAAAAGTAGTTCTGCATGTTACATAGAACCAGTTTTAACATACGGATGCGATCCCTGTACAATTAGTAAAAAAGCGAAAATATCCCTGGAAGCCGTGGAGATGTAGTTTTATAGAAGAATGCTGAAAATTAGTTGGACAGCCAAAATGAGCTATCAGGACGTTTTAAAGGAAGCTGAGCCTCTAAGACAACTTATCACAAAGATCAGAAAGAGGCAGTCATCCTTTTTGGTCACGTTATGAGAAGACAAAAACTGGAACATGTTGTGACAACCAGAAAAATTTACGAAAAGAGAGCTAGAGGAAGACAGTGTGAGAAGATTCTTGACAGTCTTGTGTCATGGCACTGAAGGCAGTCAACACACGAATTGATCCATTACGTTGTAATTTGCGGAGAGGCATGATCGCCCACGCCAGACGACAAGGCACTGGATGACGATGTTTACTCGTAAATCACCATAATTGACCTATACAGAAGGCTCTGTTTTAATTACGACCGCGTCGTGTGTGTTCACTTTACACAAAGCACCAGAGAGAGGATGAAGTTAAAGAGAAACAGTGAAAGAGGCAGAGACGGGAAGAAAGAGAGAGGGAAAGAGTTAATACAGAGAGGGAAAGAGAGACAAAATGATAGATAGAGAGAGGGGGGGGGAGGGATGAGAAAGATATTGACAGATGCATTGTTATTGTCGTATGAGGGTGTGTTTACGTCTTTACTTTGACAAGTTAATTGACACGTCACTTACTCTGATCCTCAGTGTATACTTAATAGACAGTAAACAGTCTTGCTCGTCCACCTGCAATCACAGACACAGAAAATAGAACAGTGTGTAATTACAATTTATTTTTAAATGTTGCATATCCCTTACGGGACGTTGCAGTCAACACTGGTATTTTTCAACGGCTGTCTTTGCACTAGGCAAGTTTTTAGGGTCAATAGTTTGCCATTGCTTTCTGAACGACTGGCACACATACCCTCGTAAGTTACTAGCAAGGCGCGAACCGCTGCCGATTCTCGCAGCTGCTGTTTTCCCCACATGGATATACGGGATTACGAACAACGTCGTTAACCCCTTGGCCAGGAAGACGGGCATAATTACATTGGCCACAGCAAAAGACAATGAATACAACTCTACGCTATGCTAGGTTTTTACGAGGGAAAGTTAATAAGTAAGTCACAAATGTTTGTTGAAAATAACTAAAGATGATAACAACTTGAAACCAGTTTATTTTTATACATACATTGTCCCTTTATTTCTCAACATAATTTCCGCCAACATTGATGCACTTATCCTATCGTTTTATCAGTTCTCCCAAACTGGCTGCATAGAACTGCGTGCCATGTTTTCATCTACCTGCCATCCCACAGAACTGTGTGACTTACTTACTGACTCGTAATATGTCACAATTTAATAGGCCTTCTTTATTTCCACACACACACATACACACACACACACATATGTGTGTGTATATGTGTATGTATGTATGTATGTATGTGTGTGGTGTGTGTGTCTCCGTATCTCTCTCTCTCTCTCTCTCTCTCTCTCTCTCTCTCTCTCTCTCTCATCTTCCTGTAACGCCATCATCTCACTCTATCCCTTCCTCTCTTTTTCTCTCCGTCGCTCTCCCTCACTCTTCCTCTATCTATCTCTCGGTCTTTCTCTTTGTCTCCTATTATCAGTGCACAAGCAAACAAACGATGATCGCTGTAGATGTTGGGCAACGTTCATACCCACGCAGATTTAGAAAGAAGAGGCCGGAGCCTTCGCGGCTTCAGTAAGCTCGCAAAAACACAAGGAGTCGAAATTCTAAATCTAAGACTCAGAAAACGACATTGGACATTTAAAAGTGGAACAGACGAAAATGTGCTTGCTTTAAAATGCTTCATTGTATTATTTACTTCGATATTGATTGAGAGTGGAGCAGAACCGGAACATTTGTCCTGTCAAGATTTGCAGGTACTCTCCGACGCGGCAGATTACTTTATCCCGCCATTTGACTAACAGCATTATCACAAGATAGCCGGTAGGCTGGCATCACGTCTTCTTTAAGGCGGGGAATCACCGCGCTAATTTTAGCCAGAGAACCCCGAAGGGAGATCCCCTTTCAGTATTTTTCTAAAATCTTGTAGAAGGTCTGTTCTAGGGATTTCTTTTCTTGTCTGCATGATCAGACTTAGGAGAATTCGATTTTCTCGTGCGGAGATCACGAAATCTCTGAGAAAATCGAGGCCCACGTAAAAGTGGCAATTCTCTTGGACTGCGAGACTTGTTACAGGATCCAAGGTTGTGTTGGTAACTTGAGACAGTGTGTGATTGTGATTCGACTGGAACGAACAACTTTGGGAGAACACCCACCTGTCTACAAAGCGGTTAGAGAGGCTCGAAAGGTGTTATGGCGAGTTAGGAGAATGTTTCTTTGTTACAGGGTAATGGGAAATATTGTGTCGCCGTGAATGACCTGATTAACCTCGGTAGGATGGCCGAATTTCGTGTGTGTCGCGAGCAGGTCACGTCACGCGTAGTTGATTACTTTCTATTGATCGCGCAGTGATAGTCGTGTGCCGTAAAGCCGTGCAGTGCAAATTATCCTTTAAAAAGCCGACGCATCGATTATGGATATCTGGTAGAGATTACCCGATGTCTTTATGCGGCTCGCAACGTACTGGGCTTTCGAACATTACATGCCGTAATTTCGCGAAGGAATCGTTCGGCGAAGTTGCGAGTGACAAAGCGGTAAAGAAGATGTGTTGTTCCGTGGGTGCGTCCAGCGAAGTTCGAGTTACAGACGAGTGGCAAGGGATGGAACGCTACGTATGGAGGAATTATTACGCGTCGCCTTGAACGACGTCGACCTGTCAGAAAGGTGTTCCGGCCGGGTTATCGTGTTACTTTATTCGATTGTTCGATAACGACGGGGCATGTAAATGGATTCCAATCGGAATCTGGATACGCCTTCTTTTCTACATTCTCCTCTGTTTTCTTATGGTGATATTAACTTTATATATAGACAACACGGAGATATTTTATGCCACCAAGAGGTGGAAAAAGAGAGGCGATTATAGAGATGCCGCTAAGGGCAGTTCACAAATATTGACGGCCAGCAGAACTGTTCGAGGTGGTTACGTCACCCGAAAGGGGGCGAACGGACGGGAATTTGATGACTACCTCTACATGGAGAAGATTCCATGTATACACTACGGACTTACCTGTTAGGCAATATTCTTGACCTTTTCTGGAAGAGGGGGAAGAAGTGAGTAAGAGCTCTCCAGTAATGCTCAGGTACGGGAAGGAGCTGGGTGAGATGTCAGCTGTTTCTGTTTGTTCTGGGGCTGAGAACCCAGTGGGAAACATCCTTGGATGAAGGGAGAGAAAGGAAGATTGACTGAATGGAATACCAATAGGCTCCGGTCACTGGTGTTGTGAAGACCGGACCCATACACGGTGAAACATAAGCCTTCGAAGACGAAGCTGATCAAGGGCCTACCTGAGAAATGAGGACCCGTTTCACATGTCTTCTCACACACACACACACACACACACACACACACACACACACACACACACACACACACACACACACACACACACACACTGTAGGTATGATAAACCGGGTTAGATGGTATTATGGTAACCTGCCTAATAATTACTGAGGGCATAACGGCCCGTGTATAAGTCAAGTACGCATGGTTGTTACAAGGTTATATCCTAGTTGCTCTCCTTCCAGGGTCAGCCTGCTAGTGTGAAGCATCAACACAGTCTGTGGTGAAGATGGATAGATATAGCCAGGCCAGTTCCAGAAGCCAGTGATTCAGCGAATTCACCGGTGTTGGAGCAGTTCACTAGGTTTCCACCTGAAAGGGCTCAAGCCGCCACGTTACGCCCTAGTCTGAAGGTCCGGCCAGAAACCACCTACCCCACCTTGTACCAAGTAAGACAATTTTGCGTTAGGCCACAATGGCTACATGATTTATCCAGGCTATGATGCGACCAGAGATGAAAGTCCGTCTGATATGAGCTACCAGGCTCCAACGGAAGCTTTGACGGAGTGAGCGTCTTGTTGTGACGCTGTGAAGCCTTGCTGGTCCTACCCACTATTGCCATTTCTGTAAAGGACTGTGATTTCTTCTGTGACTCACCTAATCGTCTGAGGTCAGACTACTTATGTACAGAAAATTATGATGTCCTCCGTGAGAAAGGGTGTCCGGAGGTATGGGCATTTGTAAGAACACCACAATGGCCTCTGTTCACCTGTTCGACCTTTAAAGATCTGATCGTCACTGGAGAAACAGCTATCAACACTCGTCCGCCTGGCGAGTCTGCACTCTTGGGAGGACGACCCTTAGGATTCCGGGTGAGAGAATGAAGACAGTCCGACGTACAGACCGAACTGGGAGTTGCCCGATGATGACAGTTCAGATCTGGACCAGCTTACCCTCCTTTATCAATCTTATCGATATCCTCACTACCTTATTCTACTTCTAGTCCACTCCTGTGCTATCAGGTATTATACAATACCTGTTGTTACGATGACGTCACTCGAGTTATGTCTGCTGTCTGAACTGAACCCCTAGAATTAGGGTCCCCTAGGTTGTGTGAGTGTGAAAATGCAGAGTCCAGGAGTCTGCGGGGTCAGGTGACCAATTACTCCCGGGTCTTGACCAGAACGTGTCCCATAGTTATGTGTGTGACAATAGTTAAGCCTACTCCCCCCCCCCCCACTGTTTATTGTTACAAGCATACAGAGCCGACTCGCTTCACAAATTGATTGAAGCATTCCAATATCTGATGTTGAGCCGCCTAGAACGAGGCTGTGTCATAATTGAAATCAGACAGAAGAGTGTATTATAACAGACAACTATCATAGGCCTGCATACTATATTTTATCCGGCAGGCCCTTTAGATTTAGGCAAGATATTTCTGATCGTAAAGATGTGAACCAGGCAAGGATGGTACAGGGTCATCTCCTGTTGAAGTAGGAAGCTACTATACAGGTTGTGTCACAGCCAGCAAATGTCCAGCCTTCTCAACTGTCTTGTATTGCGTACTGACATGCAGCACTTCCTACTGTCACAACGAGAGGTCCACGACATAACTGAACATGCACAACTCCAACCACATAACTCCGGGGTGTCTGCTTTGTAAATATTCTATCAACATTTTCAAACATAATATCTTTGAGTTTCCAGCTCTAATCAATGACACAAAAGTATATCTGTCACTACAACCAGAGACATTGACATTTTTATCGGAACAACACATACTGCAGTGTATGAACTCTACATATCATTGGGGCAACGGGAGGAGTGAGGCACCGCGCGATTGACAACACCACCAACAACAACAACAAAGTATACAACCACTATCAATTGCAGACTATCATTAATGTATCAGGCCTATGCGACAATTAGCCACATTGTTTGCATTGTCCAGCATCTGGTTCTTTCAGAATTTGAAATGTCATTTCATCCATGTCAAATATATAAACCTTCTCTTACAGAACAGAACAATAACTGACAAACACTTGGAATGATCATCAACTGAATATTCAAACGCACCTTCATCAACAACCGTGGCAACAACAACAACAACAACAACAACAACAACAACCAACATCTTATGCTTCCTACTCATTACAATGTGACAATCACTTTATGTGCGTTAAGCATATCTTGTAATGAAAAAGTTACAAATTATGCCTATCGATCGAAAAGCAAAAGCCCAAACACCATTAACGTCACTGGCTGCACTTATAATCGGCAGATAATTGTCATTGACCATTATTGTAACGGTGACGCAGAGCCATTCCTTGAACAACACGGGTTCGCCGAGCTGCTTTTTCTGTCATCTATCTTATCGGTTTTATTTTTAGAGATAATTCTTCTATTTATCCATCTATCATTCCTTCTCCATTTGTTAAGCTGGTCGATACCTGTATGAGACTCCATAGGAAGTAAGTTTCCATGTCTTCGGCGCTCAGGTTTTCATAAGTATATATCTAGTAACTTTGGATAAAGTAAGACTTGTTAACATGATGAAGATGCTTGCAGATCAACAAATTGATGGGGACGAGTTTAGACTTGTAAAAACATATATTCGAAATAGCAAACTGACATAAAGGTTAATAATAAAGTGGGTCAATAGCAGCCCATTTTGAGAGGTGTGCGACAGGGATGTGCAAAGTCTCCAGGTCTGTTTTTCCGTGTACAGTGAAAATATTTGTTGAAATTTAGAAGATATGAGAGAATTCATTATTCAGGAACACATCATCAATAACATTATATATGCGGATGTTACAGTATTTATTGCAGACAACGAACAGGATCTGCAACATTTAGTGGAGGCAGTTATTATACACAGTGAACAACCAGGGTTAGACTTACATTATAAGACATTACAGATTTATGTCGCCTCTAAGAAGAAAGAATTGTCACAGTGTAATATACGGGTAAAGGGAATATTCTTAAACAAGTGAATCGGTACAAATATTTCAGAACAGTCATAACATTTTATAGAGATCAGAACAAGAATCGCTATGGCAAAGGTAGCCTTTTTGCACGATGAAAAACAGACTGACCGATAAACAGTCATTTGCAACAAGAAAAACAAGAATGCTGAAGTGCTACATAGAGCCTGTACAATTGTATGGGTGTGTAATGTGGACAATGAATAGATACGCTGAAAAATCAACGGAAATATGCTTTTTGAACAAAATACAAACAAATACCCCCCCTCTGGTGATCGTGTGAGACCCCCCCCCCCCCCATGCTATTCGGTGTGGCACATGATGGTGATGATAATACGTAGACATATCCTCTTTACAAGATCTCAGATGGACAGGTCACACAGGGATCCGAGGTCATGGTAGTTGCATTCCCTGCACAGGACGTCGCAATCAATTCTATCTGTTTGTCACTGTTTGTGATGTTTCAGGCATTTCTACGTTTGGCAGTTTGCCACTGTTTTCTGATTTTGATATGTTGACCTCAAGACTACCAGTTTTGTTTAACTCAAGACTACCCATTCTGCTGACCTCAAGACTACCCATTCTGTTGACCTCAAGACTACCAGTTGTGTTGACCTCAAGACTACCAGTTTTGTTGACCTCAAGACTACCAGTTTTGTTGACCTCAAGACTACTCATTCTGTTGACCTCAAGACAACCAATTATGTTGACCTCAAGACTTCCAATTGTGTTGACCTCGAAACTACCAATTGTGTTGACCTCGAGACTACTCATTCTGTTGACCTCAAGACTACCAGCTGTGTTGACCTCGAGACTACCAATTGTGTTGACCTCGAGACTACCAATTGTGTCGACCTCAAGACTACCAATTGTGTTGACCTCGAGACTACCAATTGTGTTGACCTTAAGACTACCAAGTGTGTTGACCTCGAGACTACCAATTGTGTTGACCTTAAGACTACCAAGTGTGTTGACCTCGAGACTACCAATTGTGTTGACCTCGAGACTACTCATTCTGTTGACCTCAAGACTACCAGCTGTGTTGACCTCGAGACTACCAATTGCGTTGACCTCGTGAATACCAATTGTGTTGACCTCAAGACTACCAAGTGTGTTGACCTCGAGACTACCAATTGTGTTGACCTTAAGACTACCAAGTGTGTTGACCTCGAGACTACCAATTGTGTTTACCACGAGACTACTCATTCTGTTGACCTTAAGACTACCAAGTGTGTTGACCTCAAGACTACCAATTGTGTTGACCTCGAGACTACCAATTGTGTTGACCTTAAGACTACCAAGTGTGTTGATCTCGAGACTACCAATTGTGTTGACCACGAGACTACCAATTGTGTTGACCACGAGACTACCAATTGTGTTGACCACGAGACTACCAATTGTGTTGACCTCGAGACTACCAATTGTGTTGACCTTAAGACTACCAATTGTGAGGGCACTGCTGATGGACACAGGACATGCACCTCTGGTCACATGTGATATGTTGCTGGGATCTAACACAGAGATAAAGTAATCATCCCCTCAAAGAGTTGTGTTATTGACTGAACTCATAGCGATGACACGTGTGATCATTGGCAGGTGTGATCATTGGCAGGTGTGATACTGACACAATCAGAGAGCTGCGGGATCACTCAGCATCCTCATACTCCGACATCTGCTTCAAGAGACTGATCACACATGGACGTATCTCTTAAACTATGGTGTCGATATTAGTGAATCAATCAACCGATCAATCAATCAACCTTGTTTTAAGGCCTGAGATGACTGAATGTTAGTTGTGTGCTTCTGTTATATTACGTCCAGCTTTCGCGTTCTGAAATGATTGACATTGCAAACCACATCTACAATAGAATATCCAACAAGTACACAACATCAAGAAACAGAGCTATATTAACGGACAGCGAGTCGACGTTAGTAATTGGATATTCTAATATGCTAGTACAAGAGTTAGCTTTCTCGCTTACTGACATAGTGATCCGGATCTCAATTCGAAGTTGACTCAGAATTCTAATTTTTTTCCATGCAGTATTGCTTTGTAATCGGCCGATTGCATATTTGTAGATGCATAGGTGCTCGATGTGTGATGTGATCAATAGGCTGGTTCGACTTGGTCAATGTAAACAAAAAAACAACAAATTCCCGTTTCGAGGAGTATTCGAACACATGATCAACGGACTGGCAGGGAAGAGCTCTGAGGAAGTCTCTGCACTTCCGTGGCTAACTTTAGAATATTCGTAAACATGTCATGTCTGTTGTGTCAAGTTTCCTGTTCTCTTTTGTTGCTTCTGTCCATGTGTGGCAGAGATAATATAATGCTGGAATAAGACTACGTTGAACAATACATTGACAGATACCCATTGGCTCATAGCAGGGAAAGGAAATAATAACCGACCAGAGGACGCACTTGACAATATACATATTGAAAAACTGTAAATACCCTGGGATATGGCTCCTCAAAATAGCAACAGCGCCTCGCTGAAGAACTGATGTACTTCAGGCACGAACGCTTAGACGCCCTTACACGTTGCCATCGTTAGCCAGGCCAGTCAGTAATCTGAACCAACAGCTATGGAATTTTGGACATAATGCTGACCCAGATGAGAAACCATCACATGATCTTAATAATGATAAGTTTATGATCATGTTCCAAATGTGTACCTATATCTTCAGAATCGTGATACCAATCCGATGCTAGATACACTAATATTACACTGGAAATCATGTGAGACGTCAACAGTTTAAAAATATGTGACAAATGAAAAGCCTAAATTATGTGACAAATGAAAAGCATAACACTTGCGACAAATAAACAACATAAAACATTAGATAGTTAGTTAGTTAGTTAGTTAGTTAGTTAGTTAGTTAGTTAGTTAGTTAGTTCATTCATTCGTTCGTTCGTTCGTTCGTCGTTCGTTAGTTAGTTAGTTAGTTAGTTAGTTAGTTGTTTAGTCGAGGTTCCAACTTCACGGCAACGGGTCGTCCCCATAATGCTCCGTTCCTGTGCCAGTGAATGTCACACAAAATGCTCCCCACTGTCCAATGTGAAAAGTGGAACAGACAGGAGTCTCGGCAATCCAACAGCCCGCACAGGTACACTGTGCATAATGCCGCCGCCAGAATGCCAACACTAAAGTCCTCCACGAAAACTACAGTTCATCGTCGATGGAATCGACAGTCACCAGAAAGACCTAATTGACCCGGTTTTCTCACATGGCTTTGTCTCTATCCGCAGGGCGACCCGTCGACCTGGGTCGCATGAAGCACGAACTCCGTATCTCCAGCGCCGACTCACAGGAGTCTCCTGAAAAATGCACTCGTGAACCGAAAAGGCAAATAAGTCAATTTAGCAACAGCCGGTAGCCATTGTTCCGAACATGCAAGTCACTGTTCAAACAAAAGCGGACATGTAAAAGCATTCCACTTGAATATCACAGCTCACAGAGTCGCGCCTCGCACTCACTCAGTAGCAAGGCGACGGAACCATAAAACATGTGAGAAATTTTAAAAAAACTAAAAAAAAAACTAAAACATGTTAGAAAAAAAAATCTAAACCGTGTGACAAATATGCAACTTAAAACATGTGACAAGCAAACAGTCTAAAACATGTGACAAATAAACGGCCTAAAACATGTGACAAATAAAGACCTAAAACGTGACAAATGAACGGACTAAACCAGATGACACATGAACAGCCACAGTACCATGTTTTGCTTGTAATTGTCCATCTTCAGAGTTCCATTAGTGCTGGATCTGTGCAGAGAGCCGGTGGGGTTCAATGACGCGGCCTGGAGCATTTTCAGCAAACTGAGAAGCAGACGGAGTCCGTTGTTTGGAGCTTGGATAAATTCTTCCACAAAACTGTGCAGGGATGGAGAGTGTAACAACATACATCTAATGCTGCTCAATGTTATTATTGTAATTCTTTTACTATGACTGCCATGATGATTTGTTTAAAAGATATAGTCTCCATTTTTATTATAATTCTTATGAAGAAGTTGCTTAAAATTTTGATGAAGAATCAACGTATCTAGCTGCACGCGAGACAAGCTTCTCTTCTAGGAAACTCCGAAAACTGCGGTTTCTGAAGCTTTATAGCGGGCGCTTTTAGATTCTATACAAAGTGCGATAATCTTATTGCAGATATTTCAAATGGTTCGCTTATTGTGGATTCTATCAATAGCATTCCATCTGGTATATGTAGGTCTCTTAGTGTTAACGATGAGTCGTTTGTTTAATCTATGTATGGTTTCAGAATCTATAAAACGTTATATGAATATTTATGTGAATTGTAAATCCTATTCGTTTTTATATCTAGGTCTGCCTTCAAAGAGTTCAATGAATCCAAAGCACATGTAAGCAGCATGTAACTGTGGATAATAATCATCTCAAACTGCAGTGGCATTATTCAACAAAGACGTACTGTATATCCTCATGTGATAGTAACATAAAGGAACTTTTGTCAAGGCACTAGATGTGCGCGGTATGCAGTCCTGGCCCTATAGGGTCTACCATTCGGCACTCCACTAGCCATGTGCTCAATATAACACTGACCGCCGCCTTGACTTTCCAGACTTTCCTGGTACTCATCTTAGGCTGCTGCCATTTTGAAGGCCGGGTAAATGGGAACATATCATTGCTTTGAGAGTATTTGAACAATGACCACCCGGCGTGCTAGTCACTCTGCTATCTCGGCTCCCATGGCCTGAAAAGAAAAGTACTATTTGATACAGGCTCTCATTACAATTAAACGGAACGAAGAATAAACGAAGGAAATAATCGCTTGTAAAACAGACGTAGTGACTTCCTGGACTCATCTGCTAGTATGTATCCCCTCTACTCAACCCCCCCCCCCCAACCCATTTGACGAGGTCCTTTTCTTTCATTTCCGTACCTCGACTCGACATTGGCATCTAGCCGCGGGGCACATCTCTGGAACGGAATAACTTCAAGGTATGAAACTAATGAGTTCATCTGGCAATACCGTGACCGAGTTCGGGTGTGGAGCAGCTATGTCAATGCTGAGGTTAGGCTGTATGTAGTGCATATGGCCAAACTCCAGCAAACAGTTTCATGTAACATTTCCCGTGGATCTACGGATCTAAGCCATGGATCATTTCAAAATCACTAAAGAAGTAAATGTAAGCGTTTGAGCTTAATGTTACAGAAACATTCTTAAAATACCATGGTCCAAGAAGACGAAATAGACTGACATGTTACAAGATCCGAACATCGAAGCCAACTGGCTCATAAGTAGCATTATGTCTCGGAAACTGAAATACCTTGGCCATATTAAGCAAAATAATAATATCATGTCACAATTAGTTTGATGAACCCTCTGAAAGAATGAGGTTCAATTTTTGCGTGCCTTACACTGTCGTTCAACTTTTCTGGGTCCTCGGACAGACTTGATTATATTGGAGTCAGGTTTGTAGGTAGAGACTTTTCTCCAGACCAGGTGCTAAAGTATCATCATCAAGGGGACTGCGTAGCAGAGCTCTCATTAACCTCTCCAAGCCCAGACACTGAGGTGTGTGCAGAATTGGCACATAATTGTGTATTTGCTGTGAGGATATTAGGATGTTACCTTGTCATGATTCAGCACATAGGGATTAACTAGGGTTAGATGCAGGCTGGTCATATTTCCTCAACATGTTGCACATATCTCATTGCCAACGAACTCCGTTCCACGGCGGAGAGGGAATACCACATATTAAGGTCAGCAGCACACCAGCTTGACAAATAGAAATTCCCAATGACACTTTCTAGTGGTAAATTACAGGTAATGCACACGAGTGTTGCAAGCTCAGTTCACGAGACTAAGTGCTCATCGAAATCTGAGGACATCTGAGCACGTCAGTACACTAGCGGACTTACGTATCCTAACGGTCGGAAACTGCTTTCAAACTCGCATGTGACAAGTCATCCAGCATTGTTACAAAACAGTCGGTAGGCCTGGCCTAACGTCTTATTGGGTACTGGGAATCACCGCGCTATTTTTAGCCCGGGAAACCCCTAGGGAATGTCCCATTCTATAACCTTCTCCAAGCTTCTATAAGTTCTGTTATAGGGGTCCCTTTTGCACGGGGAGAGAACGGAACTTACGGAACCCATTTTTAAAGGGAATGGGGGGTTGAAAACTCTAAGAAAGTAAGTTTCCCTAGAATTTGAACTTCGCCGTTCTCCCCCGAGAAATAGACGGGAAGGAAGTGCTTAGATTCAGTCACAGTTTAGTTCACTCCTGACAGTGGAAACGACGTTTTTGAGATCAGCCAGTCTGACCTCATGAAATTTAGAGAATCTCGACAGTAAACAGACTAGTATACAGCGTCATTAGCGATAACTGATACCTGTTATCGAATAACCGAGGACTTTACTCTTCCCGCAACACCCCCCTTATTCGTATGAATATAGGCATGACATAGTTACCTGAAGTAATGGTTAGCAGAGTGGCCCGTGGTGCAATGGCGCAAGATAGGGTTGTTCTGTGGTTAAGTACGGCAGTCGGGAGCTAGTTCCAATCCTACCATTCTAGTGCAGCAGTGTGGGAAAGATGGGATGGTGTTTTACAAATATAAGCCGAGCTAAGGGGAGGCAGTGAATTAATATAAGGCATTGTGTCGGGACGGAGAAACGGCCTGATAGCATCTTGAATTTATACGATCGTCTGATGGCATGGGTGCACTCCGTGTGGTTCCAGAAGGTCCATTGATACTTCTACCCTATTCTCTACTCTGACTGTCTTATAATTACGCAACGTCTAATTATGGAAAACAGTGGGGTATTTTCTTCCACCATGGAGGTGTGGGGTGAGGGAGGGGGAGAAGGAAGAACTAAATAGGACGCCGAAGGCGTTCCAGATATAATAATGCGGATCCCAGAGGACCCGCTTAACCGTTCATTACATGATCACGTCGCTATGAAGGGGTGACGGAACGGTGATTGCTTGCTTTGCTTGCGTTCGCTGGCTGTGAACATCAGTGTCATGTCATACCGGACTGATGATTGCGTAAGTAACCGTTGTCCCATGTCTGGCGTATTGGTGTGCAGACTGGAGTTTCCTCGTCGTGCAGGCAGATACTCTCCGACTTCGGAGGAATCAGCGATCCTACTGACGTTAGCCAGGACCCCAAAGGGATCTGTTGCCAAAGACCCGCAACTAGGACGTGTCAGTAGGTCTTGGCCAGTATAGAACCTGGCCCTGGTGCCTTGGAAACACCTCTGCGTCCCACCGGTGGTTGATATTGACCTTCTACATGGGAGAAGACACCATGTATACACATAACACTATTTACCCTATACTAGGAGGGGAAAGAATCAAGTAGGCACACGCTACGTATGCTCTAAAGGGAAAGGAGATGGGTGGCATATAAACCGTTTCTCTTCTATCTGGGACTAAGTACTAGGGGAGGAACGTAATATGATGATTAAATGAAGAGGGATCGCAGGGGAGACTAGTATCCCTTTCTGAGGACCACTAAGCTTTGAGTGGTGGTTGAATACTTTCTAATAGGGTGAAGGCGGAGAGTGAGAGAGAATGAATGGATTCCGGATGTCACTTTGGCTGCGACGACTAGAACTCTACACGCTGGAACCTAGGTTTCCCAAGATGAAGCTTGCAAGGGCCTGCCTGACATATTAGGTACCAGTTCACTCAAGTCTTCTCTCTCTCTCTCTCTCTCTCTCTCTCTCTCTCTCTCTCTCTCTCTCTCTCTCTCTCTGCAGAACAGGTTCAGGTAGAACATAGGTAATATGTCTACCAATGCTGGGGGTTTGTTGGCTCCGTTCATTTGTCATGTACAAATGGGTTGTTGCGGGGTTCTTTCACAAGATCCTCTGATTACAGGATCGGCCTTCTGATGGTGACGTTTGAAGAAGCCCATGGTGAATATGAGAAGGTGGAATAGGGTTAACACCTGAATCCAGTGACCATGCAGCGTCCCCTGTGTTAGATCAGCGCACTGGGCTCCAGCCTGTGAAGTCCCCTTCAGCCATATTATCGCCAACCCTGATGATCCATCCATCGAACCACGATACCATATGTGTATGTATGTATGTATGTCTATATATATATATATATATATATATATATATATATATATATATATATATATATATATATGCACCTGGTCCTCCAGGTTGGGGGTTGAAGCGTGGGGTTAATATCCCCACCTTTGTAAAAACTATTTTGTTACGAAACAGATACATAAGCCTCGAATTCAGACTGACTTATTTAGACAACGACCTCGGAACGTTAAAGGACTCTTGAGACGGGAGCTGGTTGAATATCAAATGGATATAACAGCAATTCAAGAAATAAGGTGGCCAGGAGAGGGTACTTTAGAGCAAAATGGAATGAGTGTAATATATGGAGGAAAACACCCAAAATAAACATGAATTAGGAACAGGTTTTGTCATCAAAAAAGAGTTATGGGGGAACGTTCTAAACTTTGAAGCTGTTAATGACAGAATCAGTAAATTACGAATAAAAGGTAAATGGAAAAATATAACTGCCAAGTAGCAGCGCAGATGAAATGACGCAAAATAGAGTTGGTGAGAAAATCGCGAACCAAATCTTACGAGAAACTAGGAGGCTGACGTAAAAATGAGAAGACGTCAGAGAAATTGTCAACATAAACAAAGAGTCAGATCTTAGAGCTTGACGAGCGAGGCAGCATGATTCGATTCTCTGGAACGAGATATATTATATACTGGCAGGACACTATTATGAGAGCCAACAACTATTGGAAAGGAGAACGAGAATATTAATGCATGATGGATATCAGCCGAAAATCATGGCCAGATGTGCCCAGATCAGAATGGGACTTAGAAAGTCAGAGCAAGGTGACTCATAGGCTGATTAGTGAAGGACAAAAGGACTGTGACAGGGTCGTTGCATTGCTCGAACATATTCAACTATACATTGTTCATAATTAATATTTTATACCGTCCCGTCTGGCCATAACAGGCACGGTATCAACGAATTGTAAATTGTCACTGATATTATTGAATATGCAACTAGCTCGACTAAGGCAAATAAAGAGTGTCTTAAAATGTTAAACACCGGCCTTCGAGTCATTCATAAATGTTGGAATTCTGGTACTGTATTCTGCTGGATTGCTGCAGCCCAGGACCTTTGAGCATTGTTTGTTGATCTTTCATTGTTTAACGCAATCGCATTCTAGCAATAACGATGATTAATGTACATGCACCTACTGAAGAGAAAGAAGATGACGTTAAAGAAGACTTTTATAATGATTTTGAAGATGTCATAGAAGAAACCCCCAAACAGGACATCCTGATGGTACTGGGAGACTTCAATGCAAAAATAGGTAGAGAGCAAATTCATAAAAAAGTGGCCGGTATGGAAAGCCTACATACAACTTCAAATGATAATGGATAGAGAGTCATCAACCTGGCAGAAGCCAAAGGACTGCGTATTAGCAGTACCAGACTACAAAGAAAGGATATACGCAAAAAAAACTTGGAAATCATGTGACAAGAGAACCTGTAATCAAATATATCACATTTTAATTAACAGAAATGCATCAAACATACGACAAGTTAGAAGTTACAGAGGAGCTGAGTGCCACAGCGACCACTTCCTCGTTGGAGCAAAATTTAAAATAAAACTTAAGAGAGTTTTCTATACCAAATTACAAAGATTACACCCAACATACAACAGAGAAAAACTACAAGAAATTACAGTCAAAGAGAAATTTACAGATGAAATAAAATGTAAACTTGACACTCTGCAAAACCCTTTGGAGGAAAGCGTTGACCAAACTTGGTTGAACATCAAGAATACAATTAAATCTACCGCAGAAGAATGTCTCGGTGTGTTTACCACGCATAGAAAGAATGGATGGTTCAATCAAAAATGTGAAGAAGCAGTCATTAGGGAAAAGAATGCCAGACATTTATGGTTAAATGACATCAATAATATCCAAAAGGAAGAGCAATATAGAAATGAATGTAAAGAGGCTACAAAAATAGTTCGACAGCAGAAGCGAGAATATATCAGTAATATAATCAAAGATACGGAAACTTATCACCAGAAAAAAAGAATCCAGAAAGTTTTTTAAAGAACTGAAGTCAATGAAACGAGGGCACCAACACAACACATATAGTTTAAAAGACAAAAATGGGAATATGATAAATACCAATGAGGAAATGTGCAACACATGGAAAGAATATTGTATTGAATTACTAAACTGTGAAGCTCCAAGTAACACTTCCCCACAGGAAGAGGTTCTAACGTGTGAACCACAAATTAAAGAACCTGCATTTGAAGAAATCCTATATGTAATCACACGACTTAAAAACAATAAGGCAACTGGTGCTGATGGAATTGCTGATGAATTTATAAAGGCAGGTGGCCATGCATTACATCAAAAGCTATACGAACTAATAATAAAAATCTGGAGGACAGAAGAATTACCCCATGACTGGAAAGAGTCATTATTTGTACCTATCTTTAAGAAAGGAGACAAGTTCCAATGTGAAAATTATAGAGTAATATCACCACTGTCCACAAGCTATAAGATACCATACGCAGTATTACTAAATAGACTAAAACTATATTCAGAAGACACATTAGGTGACTACCAGGCGGGTTTTAGACAAAACAGCTCAACAATAGATCAGATATTTATCTTACGACAAATAGCCGATAACAATTGGGAATATAAAAGAGATCTCCATAACATTTTTGTGGATTTTAAAAAGGCTTATGATGGTGTCCATAGGAATAGTCTATGGAATGCTATTCAGGAATTTGGAATACCAAGGAAATTAATCAACATGACCAGACTATGCATGGAAGATACTTATAATATAGTAACATGAGGCAGGAAATGAGACCCTTTCCAAATAACATCTTGCTTGAAACAGGGTGATGCACTATCGCCGCTACTCTTCAATCTGGCTCTAGAGAAAGTTGTAAGGAAGGTAAAGGAGGAATGTGATATTGGAGGAACATCCAAGCTGCTTGGTTATGAAGATGATATAGATGTTATAGGGGAAAATGAACAAACGACATTAGAAATATTGACTCACTTAAAGGGAAAAGCCCAACAGATTATTGGTTATCAACCAAGATAAGACAGAATATATGGTAATTTCAAGAGAAGGACACCAAAATCACAATATATAAAACACTGATCAGACCAGTTGTGCTGTATGGCTCTGAAACCTGGAGTACAACGAAAGGATATGAAGCCTTGTTACAAACCTTTGAGAACAAAGTTTTAAGACGCATTTTTGGACGATGACACTATAAACAATCATTTGTGAACGTATAATCCCAGCACATGATTTATTTAACAATTTTTAAAAATACTAACAACTGACGCTCATGGATTTGAAATCAGACAAGTGTCAGATCTGTTCAGCTGTTACATTTTCTAGCGCATGATCTTGCCACAACTACAGTTAAATAAGGTTTGAGGTTTAATTAGAGGCGAGAGGGATGACTTCATTACACGGGACACTCCCAGATGATTCGGTCTTCTTTCAGCAAATCTGTCTACCCAAAGCATAGCACACAGAACGAGCTCCGAACTCCAGCGACAACCCCTACAGATTTCCGAAATAAAATGCACTAGTAAACAGAATGACGGAATCTGAAAACTAAACAGCGATCTTCATGGCGCGTAGCAGGCGGCTTGACCACTCAGCCAATGGGACCTCTTTCTTAGCTAATTCTATAAACCAAATTGCATTATAGCTGTAATGAGCAAAGTATAACATTAGGAGATACCTGACGTGACTTTCACATGGAGAAAGAAAACTGTCCTGTATGCTTTGTCTAAACAAACCTTCAGATCCAGGATCTAGACATTCATTGTCTTCATGTCAGCTAGTGAAGTGTTGACTTTAGTTATAACAACAGCTCTAACAACCGTTGAACAATTTACCTGGGATAAGACATCTTTAAATCCAGCTTTAGTTTCCGGATGAAATAAGATAAGGGGCTAATGGTATCAGACGATCTAGAGCTCTGTGTGTTGATGGGTCTGTTTCCCTGACCCTCGCCTGGCGCCATGCTTGTCGTTCTCTCAACACTTCTGTCAGACGCCGGGGATCTCTGGCCTTCAATGTGCGACACATAGCGCCGGAGGTAGGATATGTAGTGAGCAACTGTGTGGGTTGGTGAGCGCACATGCTTGGGGAAAAAAACAATAGTTTAGTAGTTAACAGCAGGTAGAGGTTGCCATTTCGGCATAAAGTTAAGCAAGATCATATATTCAACCCCACAGTTTAATAAAGTAAGGTGTTCAGTTAACTTTCTTAGCTTTCCTTCCCATACAATTATCAGAACATTCTGGAAAATATCCTCACACAGATTTACTTAATGTGTAAACCAATTAACGCCTGCA
>OY992880.1:81711426-81718926 GCA_963921405.1 Cepaea hortensis | reverse complement strand
TATTGACTACACAAAGGCTTTTGATAAAATGAGACATGTCGACATGATAAGGATGCTTGAAGATCTACAAATTGATAAAAAAAGACATTAGACTTGTTAAAAAACATATTTTGGAAACAACAAGCTGCCATCAGAATTGATAATGACGTAGGTCAATATCATCCTATTAAAAGAGGTGTGAGACAGGGATGTGTAATGTCTCCAGATCTGTTTCCCCTGTACAGTGAAAATATTTTCAGAAATATAGAAGATATGGAAGGAATCAACATTGGGGGAAGATACATCATTAACATCAAATATGCAGATGGTAAGTCTTGATTGCAGACGATGAACAGGACCTGCGACATTCAGTAGATGCGGCTGTTGCACACAGTGAGCAATTATGGCTAGAATTGATTAGGAAGAAGACACAGATTATGGTCGTCACTGGGAAGAAGGTAACACCACAATGTGATATGCGAGTAAATGAGCATATTCTTAAGCAAGTTAATCGGTACAGTTATCTCGGCAAAGTCATAACATCTGATGGGAGATGCCTTGAAGAGATTAGAACAAGAATTGCCATTGCGAAGGTAGACTTTTGCAAGATGAAAAACATACTGACCAATAAAAAGATATCTATTGAAAGGAGAAAAAGAGGGTTGAAGTGCTACATAGAACCTGTACTTTTGTAACGATGTGAAGCGTGGACAATGAGCTGTCAAGCTGAAAAACATCTGATGGCTGTGGAAATGTGGTTTCTGAAGAAAATGCAAAGAATACCATGGACAGACAGAAAAACCAATGAACAAGTCCTTCAAGAAACAAATGAAGATCGTAAACTTATTAGAGTCAATAGACGTAGATAGTCACCATTTTTGGGCATGTTGTGAGAAGAAATGCATTGGAGAACTTGGTGACAACTGGCAAAATCGAAGGGAAGAGACCAGGGGAAAGTCCGAGAAGTAAATACCTGGATGGCTTGGCCACGTGGCAGACAGAAACACGGAGCTGATCCATGACTCTGGTGATCGAGTGAGATGACAAAACATGACCGCCCTCGCTTATCGGCATGGCACAAGATGGTTGGATGGTTACATAGAAGTATAACCAATTTATAGACGAACAGAGAAAAATCGGATCTGCCCAACAAGGAATGAGCTTTGGAAGAAGGTTATTAAGAGAAATGTAACTGAAGAAGATAAAATATGTTGGGCATATAAAAAATATGAAAGTCTTGAAAAGATAATTAAGAAGAGAGGTATACCGGAAACAGGGAGAAAAGAAAGAGCACAAAATAGGTTGATGCAAAATGCGATAGATAATTTACACCTGATGGTTACCTCAGAGGTCGGAGTGGGACATTGGTAATAGGGAAAGCTAATTCACATGCACAAATCAGTAAAGTGCACTAGATGGTGGTAGCATGTGTATGGACTACGCTGGAGTTCAAAGCGAACACAAGCAACAAACAAACAACCAGAAACACCTGACGGCAACAGAGCACGTGGTTAATGGCGGATATAAAACATGAATTACTGTCACAGGGGAAATCTCTGCCAACAACAGAGCACGTGGTTAATGACGGATATAAATCATGAATCACTGTCACAGGGGAAATCTCTGCCCACAACAGAGCACGTGGTTTATGCCGGATATAAATCATGAATCACTGTCACGGGGGAAATCTCTACCCACAACAGAGCACGTGGTTTATGACGGATATAAATCATGAATCACTGTCACGGGGGAAATCTCTACCCACAACAGAGCACGTGTTTTATGACGGATATAAATCATAAATCACTGTCACAGGGGAAATCTCTGCCCACAGCAGAGCACGTGGTTTATGACGGATATAAATCATGAATCACTGTCACAGGGGAAATCTCTGCTAACAACAGAGCACGTGGTTTATGACGGATATAAATCATGAATCACTGTCACAGGAGAAATCTCTTCCCCCAACAGAGCACGTGGTTCATGACGGATAAAAATCATGAATCACTGACACTTTGAAAATCTCTGCCCACAATAAGCCAATGAATGATGATGATGATGACGGTGATGGCGATGATGCTGATATGCACTTATATAATTTAGTTGCTAGTAAAACTTCTGTGACAGGTTAATTATATACGAACTATTTTTGGCTAATTTTCCCCGCAATCCCTAACATCGTCTTCAGGCTGTCAAAGACGCACACAAATACACACACACACACACACACACACACACACACATACACACACACATACACAGACACACACAAACACACACACACACATACACACACACATACACACACACACACAAACACACACACACACACTCACACACACACACATACACACAATATTTACCTGTTTGTGCTCTCACACACACACTCATAATATTTAACTGTTGTTTGCTCACACACATACAAACACACACTCACAAATATTAAGTAACTGTGTGATCATCGAGAAACCAAGGAAGACAGTAGAGGCTCCGGACATGAAATAGAGTGCCGTGGATATAGAATGAAAACGCATACATTCTGCAAGATGAGAACATCGCAGAACAATGGCCAATACACAGTTAGTTGCATATCCTTTACAAGGACGTCGCACTCAAAAGCAGCATTTTTGCTGTTGTGATCTCTTGGCAAGTTTACGTTCAGTAGTTTGCATTTGCTTTCTGAACAACCAGCATCCATACCATTTCATAAAACACCAACGCAAGGTGGTCTGCTGCCAAATCGCCTGCAGGTGTGTTTCGAACGCGGGTATGCGAGATTAAAAACTGCGTCCATAATCCCGTCGCAACAGAGCCGGCTCAATTCAACATTTATCAAAAAGGATCGACGTCGTTGCACCAGGTTTTACCCCATTTGGCTCGGTCTCTGTCCCCAGGGTGGCCTGCCGAAAACTAGCACAAAGCAGAAATTTACTGGCTTCAGCCACCACCCACAGGGGAAAACTGCACTCGTGAACCGGACGTTGTAGCCCGGATCTAAAACACAATCTTCGGAGTCTGAGGCAGGCGACGTAACGACTTGGCCACGGAGACTCACCTGTATCATTTGTTGATTAGAAACTGAAATACTTGTAGTCTGGACTCAACAAACGCTACGATCCTTTAGAATGAACCTGGAAGATAAGGCAGAGTCTGCTCAACACAAAGTTGGGCCCAGCACATACACGACAGCGTGAGCATGAAAATACGTGCAATACAGGGACTGATCAGTCGGGCAGCAACGAGAGCGACGTCCTGCAAAGAACTTGCTACATGATGAAGATTGTTTATAATAGTAAATGTAACTAGCGTTTAGCTTACTTAATGGTTAGTGTGTGGGGCAGGATGTGCCTACACCAGCAAGACACAGCTTTGCTGAGATATGCTGTCTTGTGTCTGTTCAATGAGGATGAACTATTATAGGATTCTCAACGAATATACAGCTACAATAATAATAATTCATAATGTACACCGATAATAATAATACTTAATGTACAGCTATAATAATAATGATGAACATACAACTATAGACAGGGGAAATAAAACACACACAAATCAAATAAAACTGTCCCGAAGCAGGAACCTACAATGGCTCTCAAGTATGCTAGAACCATCACATAGTGCAGGCCTGGTCGCACCCTGGGACAGATGGGCAGCCTTGTCCTCTCTTACAGAACGATGAGCTCACGTATATGACAATAAGTTGTCACAAATACGGTGTACAAGAAACGTAACTGCAATAAGCAAGGAGTACTACTTACCTCGTCGTATTTATGCAGACAGCATCACCTAGAGCCTATCATTCCTCACTGACGGAGTAGTGCAAGGGCACAACCTGAAGTAATGGTAAAGAAGACGAAGAAAAATATCCCGTCAACGAGCAGTTGTATTCTATCTTCAAAAGGAGAAGCATTAACAAATGACACTGTCAACTGCCCTCAATTATTTGTTGTGACTCCGCTAAGAGATCAGGATTGTTCTGGACATGTTCAGTGTTTTCCTGACGATTAAAATCCCTTCTGGAGTTAGGTGCTAAGTCTGGCCAGCCTAGGACGTCCAAATGTTTGGGAGATTAACGTTTCCTTGCTTTCTGCCGTTATGCAAACTCATTAGGTCTAATGAAAACAGGGCAACTAATAGGACAAGGGCACACCTGGATGGTATTAGGAGGCTCCTTTTATCTGTATTCTGGTATTTTCTGAAGCAGTCGACATGGCCGAAAGGATAAGATCGCTCGCTCCTAAACCGCTGGTGCGCTGGGGGGTTCAATCCCTACACCGGCATTAGTTGAACTTAAACGTTGACTTCTGTTTCAGAACGCAATGACAAACTACTGGATGTAAACTCTCCTAGAAAATAAACCTGGCATCGGGGTTGATCGCAACGTCCTGCAATGGTCATGTTGTTGTTTTAAAAGTATTTTCTGGATACTTACTAAAGGAACGCCTGTAGTAATATATTCTAAGGAAGACGACAACAGTACGCACTACCTTTTGAAAGATCCGCAGTTCGTTGCATCTTTGCATAGCTTCATTTTAAAGACCCGTAGTAAATTGTATCTATTGTATTGATATGTTTGTTTTTTTTTTCAAAATAATAGCAATGCTGCCTTTCTGTGGATAAAATCTCTACCAAAGCGAGTATATGTCATTTATAGTCAAGTACACAGATTCACACAATATTACATGATAGACGCCTGCCTGAAGTTCTGGTGGTCAAATGTTCCAATTCGGATTGAGGCGAATTATGAAAATTGAAGAAGACGCACTAGACAACATAACATTTGAAAGCTATAGTTACCGACCGGGATCGAACCTGTCGCCTCCAAATGACGACGGCGCCTCGCTGCAGAAACAAGTGTACTTCGACGCACGACCAACTAGACATGTGTCAAGCGAACGAAAGAAGAAAAAGAAGAGGAAGAAGATGCCAGGCAATCAACGATACTCTCGTATATGATATTGATCGTAGCATCTTTAGGCTGGTCTATATAAAAAAAAACATGGGTTTAGCATTAAATGACCAATATGCATTAAGTTGTGTAAAGGGTTCCTTTAATTACCCACCAAATCAAACCGGAGTGGCAACCAGGGTTGAGTAACTTCTCTTTTGACAGTCGGGCAATTGGGACAATCATCAGAGATTAATCGAGAGCCATAAGTTAAAAGTTAGTTGCATGTCCTTTACAGGACCTTGCAGTCAACCCCAGCATTTATTGGATGTGTGTGTTTTATTAGATAATTTTATGTTCAGTAGTAAGCCAATGCTATCTGAACGGTAGACGCCTCTTACCATCGAAATTAGCGCAGATCGATCTGCTTCCAAATCGCTGGCGGCTGGTTTCGAACCCTGGACTCGGTATGTCTGGGAATCGTGAAACTGCGTCTCACGAACCCCGAAGTCTCAGATGCCGACAAGAGTCACACATAGATAGGGAGAACAAATATTGACCAACTGCATCAGCGTGCCGACACTATGCTAAAACTCAGTTACCAACTGAGGGAAATCTTATGAGATTTAGTATATAACCTTATCATTATGTACACCCAAAAATTTGGTTCTGGAGATTGTACAGCAGATCTCAATATTTGTTTATATGCAGTATATTATTTGCCGGCTTCCTGGCCAAGAGGTTAGCAACTTTTCTCCGTAATCTCGTATACTCTCGTAAGTAACGTGACGACGGTGAGAATCAGCAGTGGTTCGAATGGCGTCGGTAACTTACGGGGTATGTAAGCCGGCCGCTCAGAAAGCAATGGCATGCTACTGAGCATAATCTTGCCAAGAAATCAACAATCAGTAATGTCCTGTAAAAGGATATGCAAAACATTTTTTTTAGTATATTATTTACGGGTCAGAGATAAAGTGCATATTATGAAATGTATTACAGCTTCACACAAAAACTTCAGTGTTAAATAATGAATACTCTCCGTGGAGCACGGGAATTTTCTTATGAGAAGCACATCACATAGTTGAACGGAAGTATTCAGTGGTGTTACCCGAAATGACGTGAATTACTGTAAAACAAAATTTTTAGCGTGAATTCAATACATTTTCGCCAAAACATCAAAGAAATTTTGCCGTTTTTTATAATTTCTGTTGAATTTGGACTTATTAAAAACATATTCCTTAGGTGGGAGTAAATATCAGATAGTAGGAAATTATTTCATAACAATACATCAGATACTTTTCAAAAACACTGAACGTGAATGAGGGCAAACATTTGTGAATGCACTATAATTGCAATAATTCGCATAATTTGTAGCCGTTTATAGAAACATCTAAGGGCTTAAATTATACATACTGTAACAACAAATGCTATCACAAACTTAGAAGCCAGCGATAATTTACGGTGATGCAAATGTGAGTTTTTAAATATTATATGTGCCCATAATATGGGGTGTCTACGATTCCTGGACAGAGTATTTACAGATGAAGCGGAAACCATGGGACACCGAAACATGTTTTATGCAAACGAGCATCCCGATAATGCCATGGATGTCTACGAAAACAAACCATCAAATTCGAACGAGGCAAGCTAAAATTAATATCACAGTAGTGACAAACCAAATAGTCATCCACATCAAGTTATTCGAAGAAAGGGACTGACGAAGATTGAAACAGTTCGGGAGATGGAGGATATTCTTGGTAGCAGAGAACGATAAAAGAAGAAAATCTGGTTTATCACGAAAAGCTGGAAACATAGTTGTTGAAGAACATGAACGATTGTGCGAAAACCTGGCATGGCGCACAGCATACCAGAAGTCGTCATTCTTAACACTGTATGGCACTGTGGAGATGGGTCAGATTTGAGGCACATTTCACACTCCCAGCTGGCCTGCTGTTTTCCTGAACTCTCATTATTTATTCATTTCACTTTCACCGAGTCAACATGGCCGGCATTATGCGTCACCGTAACAGATCAGCATCTCTTGACACCTCTAGAGAAATCAAGATGCTTCCTGGACAGGATACCATTTATGTGGAGACCATGTGACCACGCCGGTCACCAATCATTTTAGACTTACGATAGCGCAATGGCCGTCACGCTTACCTGCCGAACTAATGGTCGTATGTTCGAGTACCCTTTTGGATTTTAGGATTGAATTAGACGCCCAGGTCTACTCAGTCTATTAAGGGTACCACGAAATGTTCAGCGAAGTAAAGGCAACGGGCATGATGTTAATAACATCACCCATGGGGTGGTATCTGACCTGTACAAATGATGTCAAATCACACCACCCATAGAGTGGCGACTGGACTGTACAAATGATGTTAATCACATCACCCACAGAGTGGCGACTTATCTGTACAAATGATGTCAGTCGCATCACCCATGGGGTGGCGACTGGTCTGTACAAAT
This sequence comes from Cepaea hortensis, assembly GCA_963921405.1. NCBI lineage: Eukaryota > Metazoa > Mollusca > Gastropoda > Stylommatophora > Helicidae > Cepaea > Cepaea hortensis. Next base: position 81,711,587 of record OY992880.1, on the reverse strand, counting down.
GATGTCAGTCACATCACCCATAGAGTGGCGACTGGTCTGTACAAATGATGTTAATCACATCACCCATGGGGTGGCGACTGCTATGTACAAATGATGTTAATCACATCAGCCATGGAGTGCCATGGAGTGGCGACTGCTATGTACAAACGATGGAGCTCGCA
>OY992880.1:81686426-81706426 GCA_963921405.1 Cepaea hortensis | reverse complement strand
TACCCATGCAGCGGTTGAAACCATCGAAGGCCACCACTTTCAGTATGTACCACATCCTCCGTACTCTCCAGACCTAGCCCCAAGTAGTTTCAACCTGTTTGGACAACTCAAAGAGTCATTGAGAGGAAAGACTTTTCGGCCCGGTGAAGAGGTGCAGCTGGTGGTGCGTTAGTGGTTACATACGAGACCTAGAGAATTTGTTTCTACAGGAATTCTAACACTTTATCAGCGCTGGAGGACTTGCACTGAACGCAGTGGTGAATACATCAACAATGGTACATTTGTTCTTAACCTTTTCAGTATATATTCACACAATAATAACATTTCAGGTTTTCATTTGAAGCCCCCTCATATATATTTGAATGTATAAATTAGGTCATGTGCAGAATATACAAAACGGAGGAAATGATTGGAAGGTATATTCTAGCTTTGTATAGATACAATCAATTTAAAAAAGCATAGAAATAGTTTGTGATATAATTAAATGAAAGCCGATTATGTTTATCACAAACTAATACATTCTCTGCTGCTACACAATATGCTTATCCACTGCTTTTGGAAGTAGCTTCGAGCCACTCCGATCACTTTCATAAATAAACTAGTATAGATTAATGATCAGGTGACACGAAAAAACGAATCAATACGCCTATATATATACACACACACACACACACACACACACATAAACACACACACACACACACACACACACACACGCACACACAAGGACAAACGTTTAACATACTTAACATACTGTGGACAACCTGTGCTATATTTTCTATCGAACGTATTTATATTCTCGAGAACACGATTAAGACAAATTCCCATTTCAATGTATCATATTTTACTCACATCCAGGCATAATATGAAACCGAAAATAACATAATGGTTTGAAATTTACACTAATAAATGTGCCAATAAAAAAACCCGTAAATAATTATCTGTTGAATGCTATAGCATGGGTATGTCCTACTGTCTCTGTGGGAATGTGTTATGTAGGAATAGTTCATGGGAATAATACACGCAGGCACAGATGGAGTTCACGAATGTGAAGTGAAGCAAGTCGTGTTTCAAATAAATCCATCAACCGTAGAATACATGCCGTCTAAAGGCACCCTGTAGTGATGTCATCTCGTATCTGAGACTGGGTAAGGGCAGTTTGTTAACATGAGCAGCTACACATTCACCCGTGTGATATAACAAATCTTCATCACCATCATCATCAAGTGTCTTGCAGACTGCCGTGGGCGATTATACTTACACACATCTTGCGATCTCCAGCTGCAAGTATCATTTCGTGTGCTGACATCTCTCCATGTTTTCACATAATTCTAACAAGAATCTTTGCTCGTCGTCTTTCTCTGTCTCGTGTTCCTATATTTTTCAGGATGTCATATATTAAAATACTTTCCTTCTCATAATGTAACAAAGAATGATGACTGGGTCTTCCCGCAAGTTGTGATAATTTGTCCTTGTGTCTTTACACACAAAGCGATATAGAATCGTTGACATGGCTTTTGAAGAGTATTTTCTATATGGTGTTATTCCCATGAATTCTTAGACCAATAGGCACTACATAGGTGATGTAGCAAATATCACACAGCCACTGTAATCTCCCAGATCATTGCCGACAATCCACCTTAGACTGGGTCGACCTGGGAGCCCAGGTCCATTGTCTGTATCGTCGTCTTGAATGATATGAGCTCATGCCCTCAAGGCCTCCGGGCAAACTTGTTAGCCACAGACTACAGGGTTTGGCTGTCTCATTATGTAAGTCTGTACAAGTATAGAAACGTTGTCCAGGCCTGCAGCAGTATTGGTAGTAGTAGACACCTTGCAGTCTTGACAGACTAAAGTATGTGAGTGGAATATGGCCAATATTCCATCACAATGTCTGGGCAGAGCTTCAGAGATCATGTGATGCCCAAACGACATGACCCCTCCCTCGGCCTAGTCTTGTGTATTCCAGAGGAATGGGTAACCAATACGTCTGGCACAAGGTAGGCTGCAGACGCTGGCGGCTCAGCGTCAATCCACCGAGACCTCACCACCACGAGCCGGTGGCGAGTTATGGCCAGACCCTGACACCCAAGGGACACGGCTTAGAGACGTTCAGCCATGTCCCACAGGTGAGGGCCTTGTACGAGCCCGGACCATGAGGGCGCGCACATCTGTCAATCACAAGTGTCCGGACCTGTGTAAAGCGTGCACTATCGTCAGACTCCCCACCTGACTTATAGCGGTCCCCGCGACCAGCGGGAATAGGTCCGCCATAGCTACCGCAGGAGATATTGCCTGTCTATTTGCAAGCAAATCTCCCATACTTCCACTGTGCGGATCTCGCGACCAGCGAGAATAGGCCCGCCGGAGATTTGCTCGTCTGCTGCGAACAAATCTCTACCGAGAGACTGAATAAGTAAAGAAATTGGTAATGTGGTGCTAAACCCATATCTCTCGAGACCAATCAGCCCCACACCAGGATGTGGTCAGTATCACGCCGCCACTTCTACTTCCTCAATACATTCCTGGTGGCCATTAAGCTGGGCAGTCTGGTCACTTTTAAACACCACCACGATGAGAATGCCAGCTCGTTAAACATTTTATCTATCTATAGATGGTTCCATGTATTTTATGTGCTACATTGTCTTTCTGTCATATTCGCCATCAATGTGTATTATTTGAATTATCTCAATTTGCAAGCGGTGACCGGGTAACTATTTGTTTTTGTTGTTAGAATATTACATATGTGTCAAGGTCTCACATCCGAGGTTGCGACGCGTTGTCTGTACCAACGCCAGACAACATAACAACACGCAACCCTGAGTAATGTTAAACACGGCAGAGAGAACGCGGCGTCGTTACCGACGCCCGGATAGGTAGCCACGCACAGCAATTGAGTTCACCCCTTGAACCGTGCAGGGGACACCAGCTGACGTGTGCGTGTAAGCGTGTAGGACGCCAGAACTGGCAGACGGGCTTAGATCGTTGAACGGACAGGTCGCAAGGGAATGCGAGTTGAGTTTGAATCTGCCTTGAGAGCTAGCCTGTATGACAGTGGGAGACTGGTTCGAACGCTTGTATAGTTTGACTGTAAGTGAGATGTTTATTGCTTGCATGTATTATTATGTATTGTAGTGATATTGTTCATGTTATAATGATTGTTATGGATTGTCAGTGCGCGATGTTTGTGCGATGATAAATGCGGCGCGTCAATAAAACGTGTGAATAATACTTTCGGATATTCACTTCGTGTGATTTGATAGTTTGATATTACTTCACACTTGCCAGAAAACGAGCTACTTGTCTTGTGTTATGCAAGACTCTGACAAGTGCGAATGTGGAGGCTTTCGTCCGGGTTTTGAATCAAATGCGAACGTATAAATTTTTTTTGTCCGAGTTTGAAGCGAATGTGAACATGCCGATAGAAGTGCGCAAGTCATAGATTAAGGTAAAGTAACGAATTAATAGAGTTGATTTAATTAAATTATAAGTGTGAAGATATTATTTGAAGCCAACCGAGGCGTCTTCAGACTTAGCATTAAATTCAACAAATTGTGTACCTAAAATCCAAAATGGCGGCCGTGCCCTTGAATGTCATTGAGTAGAGGGAGTGTGAACGTGAAAGTTGTTGATTGTAGTAACGACTAACAATAATACTTGACAGCATACAAACCTTTACAGACTTCAGTGACATTACACACACCATACATTTACAAACGTTCTAATTTCGTTTAGTTTAAAAAGTACAGGGTTTTTGTGACAACTTTACCTGAGCCTGGTGAACTTCAAAAATTTTTTGTGCGTCAACCCGAAAGACGTTCCAGTGTGATTTCGAGCACCACTGAACAGCACAGTACCCAAGGATTACTTGAGTATAAAAATTTTTTTCAGCTTTCTTTATACTTTCGTTAGTCTGGCTTTAGACATTAACTGTGCTAGAAATATTTGTAACTTACTAACATCATAAGTAATTTTGTTTATATTTACTCCATCATACCTATTGTTTATCATGTCTTCTTTAAACGATTACATTGAAATGGGTTTAAAAATGAATATGTCTGGTGAGGGATTGAGAACATGGAGTGAAAGTAAATATGCAGAATATCTTTTGAAGCAAGAGCAAATTAGTGAGAGGGATGAGAGAGCAGCCGAAAGGGCTCTGAAAAGTAAAGAGGCAGACTCAGAAGCTGCTTTAAAGCTTCAACAAGCACAATCAGAAGCTGCTTTGAAGCTTCAACAAGCACAATCAGATGCTGCTCTAAAGCTTCAACAAGCACAATCAGAAACACAAAGGAAAATTGAACAACTTAAAGCTGAATGTTCTAAAGAGAAAGTGAATAGAGAAACAGACAAAGATCAACCTCATAAGAAGTACCAAGGTCTGATCAGAAGTTACAACACAGGTGATTGCATAGCAGCATTCACCCAAAATTTTGAATTTGTTATGGATCATTACAAAATCCCAAAACCTGAATGGGGGATAGTATATGGAAGAAGTCATTCTGGGGAACCTCTTAAAGTCATAGAGTCGATCCCAAATGACCTGAAAGAAGATTATCTTTACATTAAAGCAAAAATTATGTCACATTTTTTGCTAGATGAATCAGGTTATAGAGAACAGTTTAGGAAGTTGTCTCCTAAGCCAACACACATGTTCTCTGATTACATCTCAGAAATTCAAAATATCTTTTCTAAATGGCTGTCAGCAGCTAAAGTAAATGGAAGTTATGACAGATTGGTTGACCTTATGTTGAGAGATAAGATTATTGCATCTCTCTGTCATATATTTTTGAAGGGAGTGGGAGATCACTGTAGTGCATGCCCCATCTCTAACAAAAGAAGTAGAGCCCCATCCTCTTCTATCTTCCATAACCCCAGAATATGAACCTTGAGTTATCTGCAGGCCTCGTTCTATTAAGTATGTCTAGGAGATATAGATTATGGCCCTGGTGAGAATGGTAATTACTAACTGGGAATCTGCCCCTTCTCCAATGATTCTGATAGCTCTGGAGCCCCCTTATTGGTTATCAAATCTGAGGAAAGTCTGGAGAATTTTCTCAGCCTGATTTAGATGAAGAAAACATGGATGTTGAGATCTAGAGTCTTCTATCCCCATTTTATTAAGTCATTATGAGTTAATGTATTTTTAAACAATCAAACACATAATCAATCACATTAGATTCTGACAACATGATGTACAAAGAAGTTGTTGACTCACAGATAGGTTTGAACTGATAAATTAACAGAAGGTCAATTCATGTTAATCATTTATTGACTGGGCCTGAGCCTTCTGGCCAGTACATACATCTCTATTGTGATTTACACAAGATAATAGAAAAGTTGCACATTGGACCATTGTCCCAGACAATCAATCAAGCATCAATATATGAGATGTCAACAAGTGTGAAACATAGTAAACATTTTGATGTTGTACATATTAAGTGTGATGGTGATGACTCAACAATTAACTATCAGTTTCCTGAAATTGGGTGTGGTGTGTACCAATGAGAAATGTAACCTGGTGACTGGAAGATTGGATAAGCCAGGGTCCATTGACTGATGGATCCACTTCAGGTATGCCCGTATAGCTCCACTGAAGGCCTCCCCATGCTCTGCTCATGGCCAAGTCATCCTCCATCTCACTTGTGGTTCATCTCTCTCTCTCGGCTTCCCTCTGTCAGGTCTGATTTAGGTGGTTAGTTTGCTGATGTGTTGGGTGGTTGTTGGTATGTAGCCACCAAGATCACTGATGAATATTCGCATAAATATATACATTCCTACCAATACAATAATAAGAAGTAGGTCGTAAGAAATCTAAATTCCTGAAGTAGGAACTAGTTCCCCTCCCCTCCTTTTCTCTCTAAGCTAGTGTTGGGTTAATTTGGGGGTGGTCAGAGTTTATCACACGGTGTACGCCTTGTATCAACTGCTGTATGTAAGTTCTCATTTGACCTGGGGTCAGTGAACGTGTACAGTAAGACATTGACATGAGTGAGAATATGTCAAGATGCATGTAAATAAATGACATACATTTATAACATTTCTGCCACTAAATGGTGTTTATCGCGTGTATAAATAATTCTCTGTGTTTTCCCAATTAACTTCTTCTTCTTCTTGTGTCTAATAACTCTCTCCCATTATCTGTTGTTGTGATGTTGAGTGTTGGGTTGTGTGGTGATGAGTGGTGTTGAGTTTTAAGTTATGTTGAGTAATGAGTTAAGTTCACTGCGCGTGATGGTGTTCCGCGAAGCACAACTTTCTCATGTATTGCAGTTCATAAGTGCTCTTATCTAATTAAAATTTGACATAAATATAAATATTTATTCCGTCAAACCCTATTGATTCAATAGATGAAGGAGAAAGGAAAGATTGATTTCTCTTTCAGCTTTCTAGATTGTAAATAGGCATAGATAAGTCTGTTTTAGAACAAGGCACTTATTCTAGTACACGAACTGTCATTTCAGCTGTAGATAGTGATAGCATCTTTTATCAGTGTTTCTGGTGAAATGCACAAGATTGCTTTAGAATCATCACTCCTCACAGTTGTTTAGAATAGAATGTAGTAGTATAATGCACTTCTTAAAGTTAATAATTATCTCTAAGAATATCAGAGATTGCAGTTTCATCTAAGAGAATATTAGAGAGTCATTTTGCCCGGGAATGGCTCTGCGTCGTTAGAATCTACAGTCGAGCATTTTTACATTTCAGAGGTTTTAATTAATAATAATACATTTCAATTGACATCACAAACACTGGATACCGTTCTTTTGACACTTGATACATCGGGTTATCAGTTTAATCTAAGGCCTAACAAGCTCACCTAGGATCCAGACATTCTGCCTTGCCCATTGAAACTTTTGGTCACACAATCTTCTCACATCTGTTCATGAGGCGGGTTTCAGAAAAGAGTGCGGGCTTATTAACATTTCTGATGAAATAGTAACATATGCTAATTATGCTTTGGCGCGAAAGCGGGTCACATGTCCCTTTTCGTCCAATGGTCTTCCGAGCTTTGTCTGATGCAATCTTTCTAAGAATCCACGTCATCTGTCACTTATGCAGTTCCAGTTTCGATGTTAAGTTTTAAGTCCTAGTCTCCATTTGCGGTTGTGAAGTCAATTTCTTTTAATTTTGTTTCCTCTTTTTGCGGCAGGTGTTGGTAAATGAATAATGTTGGTTGCGTTATGCTACATGGCCCCACTCCAGATTGTTCTATGGTATGGAACTATGTTTCCAACATTTTCAGTTATCAAGCTGTTCCCATTTTTCCTCCCCTGTATTCTCTTCTGCATCTGATTGACCTGGTTCATCAGGCACAGGGTGTCGACTCAGGAAGTCCGCTGCCACATTCATTTTCCCAGGAACATACTCAACCTGGAACGAGTAAGGTTGAAGAAGCAGCGACCACCTCATAAGTCGGGCATTCAGAGTCCTAGATGCTGCGAGAAACATGAGTGGTTGATGGTCACATTGCACTGTGAAATGTTTGCCATATAGGTATGCTTGAAATTTCTGTACACTCCATACGAGCGCAAGACATTCTCTCTCGATAGTACTGTAGTTTCTCTCTGCTGCATTCAATTTCCTGCTAGCATAGGCTACAGGGAATAGCTCTGATGGTACATCTCCCTTTCTCTGCAACAGCGTTGCCCCAATTCCTATGTTACTGGCATCGGTGCGCAGCACAAATGGTTGGTCGAGGTCTGGTAGATGTAAGACTGGATGAGCAGTTAATGTCTGCTTTAGTGCTGTGAAAGCTCTCTCACAGTCAGCTGACCAAGTGACTTTCTCTGGTTTCCCCTTTTTGGTAAGATCCGTTAAAGGTGCTGACAGAGTATTGAAGTCCTTGATGTATTTTTGATAGAATCCACATAAGGATACACATGATCTTACATCCTTCTTTGTTTTTGGACGAGGTGCTCTCTGGAGTTTGTCCACATTTCCCTCTTGTGGAGTTATCAGTCCATGAGATATCTTAGGACCTAGAAAGTCCAATTCTTGGAATCCTATCTGACACTTCTTTGGTCTAGCCGTCAATCCAGTTTCTCTGAGGCGCCTGAACAAAAGATGCAGTGTTTCTACATGCTCTTCAAATGTTTCAGTGGCGATCAGGATGTCATCCATGAAGTGACTGATGTCTGGATGCTGTAGTGGGTCAAGTAATTTTCTCATCATACGTGTAAACACGCTGGGAGCATTACTTAATCCGAAGGGAAAAACGTTGAACTCATAGTGTCCTCCAGGCGTGCTGAAAGCTAAACATGGTCTAACTTTCGGTTTTACAGGAATCTGGTAATATCCCTTACTGAGATCAATCCTAGTAAAGTACTTAGCTCGGTTGAGTGCTGTGAAGAGTTTATTCTGATCAGGCAGAGGTTCTGCTTGGAATTCAGTTATAGCATTGAGCTGTCGATAATCGATGCACAATCTATGTTCTCCACTTGGCTTTCTCAATAAGACGACGCTAGCACTGTAAGGTGATTCAGATGGTGAGATTATTCCTGCGGTGAGCAGCTGTTGTATTTCTTCCTCTAAAGTCTTTTGCTTTGCATAAGGAACTGGGTAAGTCTGGACTCGCACAGGCACTGTGTTATTCAACTTCATGTCAAATTCCTCCAAATCAGTTCTTCCTGGCTTATCAGTAAGTACTTCTGCATATTTTGCCATAAGTTCCCTAATCTGCTTTTGCTGATCCTTTGTTAAGTTGGGATTGATTTCCACATCCTTAAAGGTCTCTTTGGCTTGCAGTTGGCACTCGACTCCCATTGTTGATTCTTCTTCGACTTCAGTAGCCACACTCATGGCCATCAGATGTGCAGATTCGGTGGTTGAAGGTCTTTCATGATATTTCTTCAAGAGGTTTATGTGAAATACTTTCATCTTGCCTTTGACTGAAATTCTGTAGTTGGTACGTGAGATCTTCTCCGTCACTACATAAGGTCCTCTCCATCCTATTTGCAGCTTATTCTGACTGGTTGGAAGCAGCAACATCACCTTCTCTCCTACCTCTAACTCTCTATCCTTTGCCTTGCGGTTGAAGTTACGAGCAATTCTTCGTCTGGCTTGACGTAGATTGACATTCGCTTGTTTCCAACTGTGTTGTAAACGATTTTTCAACTCGGCAACATATGTAGATGCAGTCACGACTGTATCATCTGTAGTATTATCAGTCCATGTTCGCAGTAACGCCTCAAGTGGTCCCTTGATCGGTCGTCCAAACAACAGTGTGGCTGGAGCAAAACCTGTTGAGTGATGGGGTACTTCCCTGTAAGCGAATAAAGCTGCGGGTAAATACAAGTCCCAATCCTCTGTCTTCTCCTGGGCAATTTTGCGCAGGATACTAATCAATGTCCCGTTCCACCTTTCCACAAGTCCATTTGACTGAGGGTGATATGGTGAACTGAAGATATGGCGTGCATGAAAAAGTCTGAAGGTCTCTTCCATGAGCTTACCACGAAACTGTGAACCGTTGTCCGTCAAGATCCTTTGTGGGAATCCTAGACATGTGAATATTCCTAATAATGCATCAGCGACGTGTTTGGAGTCACAGCTGGGCATAGGAACTGCTTCGGCCCACATGGTTGTTGTGTCCACAAGCGTTAATATGAATCGGTTTCGCCTCTTCGTTGCTGAGAGAGGTCCGATTATGTCTGCAGCCACTGTCTCAAATGGAATTCCAGTGATTGGCGATTCACCCAACATTGCCGGTGTTGTTCGGTGTTTTGGTGATACTTTCTGACACTGTGGGCAGGATTTTACAAACCGTTGTATGTCTGAATTCATCCCTGGCCAAAAGTAGTGAGTGGTAATCCGCTGTGTAGTAGCGTTGATACCCATGTGCCCACTGAATGGTAGACTATGACCCATCTCTAAGATCTGAGTCCTGTATTGAGTTGGTACAACAAGTTGATTAAACTCTTGTCCAGCTCGTCCTGCTTTTCTGTAAAGAAGTGCTGACTTCATGAACAGATCACCTTTACGTAGAGGTAAATGTGATTTTGGCAGTTTTCTGAAGCAGGGTTCCAAGGTGCTGTCGGCTTCTTGTGCCCTCTTCAGTTCCTCCGTTCGAGGGATTGGCGTATTTATTTCTGGAGTTTTTGTTGCCTGGGATCGAGTGGTCATGGTCGCCAGCGCCACAGGTTGAACAGGTTCTCCTAGAACGATAAATCTACAGCCGAGGATTACAGGATATATCGGATCGTCCAAGACTGCTGCCTTGATTGTCCCAGTGACATACCGCGAGGCTATGTTCACTTTTGCCACTGGAAGAGACATATTTGTTGAACTCTTCAGTGGTCCCTGTAATTCCACTATTTCCTCTGTCACCTGTTCAGGGTGAACTAAGGATGATGAGACAACACAGTCATATGATAATCCAGTATCATATAAACAGGTCGTTTTGAATCCATTTAGCAAGATGGATTCTACAACCGGAATACGAGATGATGTGTCTTGATGAGGTGTCTGTTTGGACGTTTCACCAGTGCTCACTTTTTTCTCTTTTCGGTTGGCCAAACATGCCGCTGTGTGTGGAGGTGGCTTCTTCCTGCAATTCTGAAATGTGTGACCTCTAATTTTGCAATTGGTACAGAATGGTTTGTCCTCCTTCGGCGCTGTTTGGACTGAGTTTTGAGTGTTTTTCTGGGATTTCCCCTTTTCCCCGGTGGCTACAGTGTTTTCACCCTCTTTTGGCTGTGGAGTTTTGTTTTGAGAGGGGGTGTTGTTCAAACGTCCCTTTCCTCCCATCTCCTTCTGAGATTTCTCAAATCTCTCTGCCAGGATGATTATAGTTTCCAGGCGGTCAGCCCCGTTTTGGGTTAAGAATGCCTTCATTTCGTTCTGCATTTTCCCCTTGATCTGATCAATGATAATCATTTCACGGAGTCCTTCATAATTTTCCTCAAATCCTCCCAAGCAAGTCCATCTTTGTATGTATGACTTCAGTCTTTCGACTAGTTGTGCGTAACTCTCACCCGGTTCCTTCCTTGCGGCTTTGAACCTGAGTTTATAAGATTCGGCGTCCACTTCGAATCGGCTCAAGAGTGCCGTCTTAAGTGTTGTGTAGTTCTGTTGTTCCTCTCTAGTGAGTCTTGAGAACACATCATACGCCGTGGATCTTAAGGCCTGCGCTAACTTCGTCGCCCATCTACTTTCTTCAAGCCCACAGCTGACAGCCATTGCCTCGAAGCGTGATAAAAATCCTTCGATGTGGTCAGTCTGTTCATTAAAGGGTTCCAGAGGAAATGACATAGCTCCTGAATTAAGTTGAGAGACGTGAGGTGGTTCTGTCACTGGCGATCCTGATGAGGTTGAGGGTGTAGGACCACTCCCTTTCTCTATTCTCCGGATCTCCACTTCAATCTCCATTCTCCTCAACTCCAGTTGGTGTTGACGCTCTCTCTCCTTATCTTCCATTTCAGCCTGTAGTCGTTTCTCTTTCTCCTCCAATTCTGCCTGAAGTCGTTTTTCCCTCTCAGCCAATTCAGCCTGAAGCTGTTTTTCTTTGAGAGCCAATTCCGCTTGCAGTCTTTCTCTTTTGTCGAATGCATCTGAAACATAATTAGCCAGCTCAAGGCCATCTAACCCGCATTCCCTACCTGTTTCTGTTATTTGGGCTCTAAACTTTGCAGTTTCCGCCATGTCTATAATTTATTGCTTTGTTCTGCAAAAATATAACTGCAGTTAGTCTGATCCGCGTAAGCTTGTCAGTCCCTGATCTGCAAATATACAACAGAGCATATGCAATATTAAAAACACCCTATGTTATGTCTGTCTGTCAATGCTGGAAAAGCCAAAGGCAGCAGGCACTGAAATAACCAGATTTAATTCCTAGTAAAGAAAAGAATCTGAAATTAGACAGAGTTTTCCCAACGGATAAGATTTTCCGGTGGTTGATGAAATGCTGTTAAGTTCAGACTCCACAGGAAAAGAACACCTTCTCTGGAAGAGAAGTAGTGTTGGTATAGTAGACACACTCTATATATTTCACCTGGAGCACCTCTTTCTGAAGTATAAGCCTATTGGAACATGGCCCCCTTCACCAGGAGTAATAATCAGTCACCTACTCTTATTTATCTGTAAATGTCCTTCATATCATGTGGCTGTCAATCAATATAAGAAAATGACAATGTTCAAAATCTAAGGATAATTGTGTTAATGTTTTATGTAATTGTTTAAAGGTTAATATATGGGAACCATCCAGGACGTAGCCGACAATATGTCATATATTTTTGAAGGGAGTGGGAGATCACTGTAGTGCATGCCCCATTTCTAACAAAAGAAGTAGAGCCCCATCCTCTTCTATCTTCCATAACCCCAGAATATGAACCTTGAGTTATCTGCAGGCCTCGTTCTATTAAGTATGTCTAGGAGATATAGATTATGGCCCTGGTGAGAATGGTAATTACTAACTGGGAATCTGCCCCTTCTCCAATGATTCTGATAGCTCTGGAGCCCCCTTATTGGTTATCAAATCTGAGGAAAGTCTGGAGAATTTTCTCAGCCTGATTTAGATGAAGAAAACATGGATGTTGAGCAGTTGATAGATCTAGAGTCTTCTATCCCCATTTTATTAAGTCATTATGAGTTAATGTATTTTTAAACAATCAAACACATAATCAATCACATTAGATTCTGACAACATGATGTACAAAGAAGTTGTTGACTCACAGATAGGTTTGAACTGATAAATTAACAGAAGGTCAATTCATGTTAATCATTTATTGACTGGGCCTGAGCCTTCTGGCCAGTACATACATCTCTATTGTGATTTACACAAGATAATAGAAAAGTTGCACATTGGACCATTGTCCCAGACAATCAATCAAGCATCAATATATGAGATGTCAACAAGTGTGAAACATAGTAAACATTTTGATGTTGTACATATTAAGTGTGATGGTGATGACTCAACAATTAAATATCAGTTTTCCTGAAATTGGGTGTGGTGTGTACCAATTTAGAAAGGTAACCTGGTGACTGGAAGATTAGGTAAGCCAGGGTCCATTGACTGATGGATCCACTTCAGGTCTGCCCGTATAGCTCCACTGAAGGCCTCCCCATGCTCTGCTCATGGCCAAGTCATCCTCCATCTCACTTGTGGTTCATCTCTTTCTCTCGGCTTCCCTCTCTCAGGTCTGATTTAGGTGGTTAGTTTGCTGATGTGTTGGGTGGTTGTTGGTTTGTAGCCACCAAGATCACTGATGAATATTCGCATAAATATATACATTCCTACCAATACAATAATAAGAAGTAGGTCGGAAGAAATCTAAATTCCTGAAGTAGGAACTAGTTCCCCTCCCCTCCTTTTCTCTCTAAGCTAGTGTTGGGTTAATTTGGGGGTGGTCAGAGTTTATCACACGGTGTACGCCTTGTATCAACTTGTTCCTGCTGTATGTAAGTTCTCATTTCACCTGGGGTCAGTGAACGTGTACAGTAAGACATTGACAAGAGTGAGAATATGTCAAGATGCATGTAAATAAATGACATACATTTATAACATTTCTGCCACTAAATGGTGTTTATCGCGTGTATAAATAATTCTCTGTGTTTTCCCAATTAACTTCTTCTTCTTCTTGTGTCTAATAACTCTCTCCCATTATCTGTTGTTGTGATGTTGAGTGTTGGGTTGTGTGGTGATGAGTGGTGTTGAGTTTTAAGTTATGTTGAGTAATGAGTTAAGTTCACTGCGCGTGATGGTGTTCCGCGAAGCACAACTTTCTCATGTATTGCAGTTCATAAGTACTCTTATCTAATTAAAATTTGACATAAATATAAATATTTATTCCGTCAAACCCTATTGATTCAATAGATGAAGGAGAAAGGAAAGATTGATTTCTCTTTCAGCTTTCTAGATTGTAAATAGGCATAGATAAGTCTGTTTTAGACCAAGGCACTTATTCTAGTACACGAACTGTCATTTCAGCTGTAGATAGTGATAGCATCTTTTATCAGTGTTTCTGGTGAAATGCACAAGATTGCTTTAGAATCATCACTCCTCACAGTTGTTTAGAATAGAATGTAGTAGTATAATGCACTTCTTAAAGTTAATAATTATCTCTAAGAATATCAGAGATTGCAGTTTCATCTAAGAGAATATTAGAGAGTCATTTTGCCCGGGAATGGCTCTGCGTCGTTAGAATCTACAGTCGAGCATTTTTACATTTCAGAGGTTTTAATTAATAATAATACATTTCAATTGACATCACAAACACTGGATACCTTCTTTTGACACTTGATACATCGGGTTATCAGTTTAATCTAAGGCCTAACAAGCTCACCTAGGATCCAGACATTCTGCCTTGCCCATTGAAACTTTTGGTCACACAATCTTCTCACATCTGTTCATGAGGCGGGTTTCAGAAAAGAGTGCGGGCTTATTAACATTTCTGATGAAATAGTAACATATGCTAATTATGCTTTGGTGCGAAAGCGGGTCACATGTCCCTTTTCGTCCAATGGTCTTCCGAGCTTTGTCTGATGCAATCTTTCTAAGAATCCACGTCATCTGTCACTTATGCAGTTCCAGTTTCGATGTTAAGTTTTAAGTCCTAGTCTCCATTTGCGGTTGTGAAGTCAATTTCTTTTAATGTTGTTTCCTCTTTTTGCGGCAGGTGTTGGTAAATGAATAATGTTGGTTGCGTTATGCTACACTCTCCCAGCCCCCTTTTCTAAATTTTTGTTGGAATGTCAGTGTGAAAGTGTGCAACAGATTGAAAGTCGTGGCTCTGGTTATTTTGCAGCCAATAAGCATTGTTTCTCTAGTAGTCTGACCAGCACAGACTTTGTAGCAGCAGCTACATATGGCAAATACCAGGCAGGGTCAAATAGCAAACAAAGACCTTATAGGCAAACTGCAGAGAAATTATATCAGTGTAAATATTGCAACTATGCACACAATGAGCATGATATGTGCGACCAACATCCTGGGTACACTGCTTACTTGCATAATTACATTTCTAAGCAAGAGAAAGATAGGAAGAACTACAAAAAACTTACAAAATGTTACCTTTGTAAGGCTTTTGGTCACTGGCGTAAGGATTGTAAAGCCAAGTCAATGACCAAAAAGGCTAATGCAGCCATGTTTGACATTTCTTCGTCAGAAGATGAAAGTGTACAAGATCACCCAGTAAACTCGGCACATTCCATTGAAGTATTCCATCAGGAAAATGTACCATTTGTGATCAATTTCATGAGGATGGCGTGTTAACATGCGGCCATTCTATACCTATTACCAGTGAGGTGGCCAATTCTGTAGTAAACTCCAAAGGTAAACTGAACATCCACCAGGGGTATGTTAATGGTAAACCTGCCACAGTTTTACGTGATAGAGGAAGTACTCTCATTGGTGTAAAGAGAGATTATATTTTACCAACACAATATAGTGGTAAATATGTCACATGCAGGACATTCTCAGGGAACATAGAGAAATATCCACTTGCATGGGCATATATAACGACACCATTCCTTACAGGAAAGGTTAAATGCGCAGCATTAACCAATCCTTGCTGCGATATTATCATTGGAAACCTTCCTGAAGTGAATTACATACCACATGACATCAATACATCATCTGTCAGTTGTAATATCGATACTACCACTTCACCTTCATCACCAATCACCTTTCATGATGTATTACCACCTGTAATTGAATGTACAAATACCAACCTGGCTATGCCAGAACATACATGTAATTGTGTGAATGTAACATCAATGTGTGATGAGAATGATCGTTGTAATGTAGTAAACGCAGTAACTCGATCTACTGCACAGATGCAAGATCGAATCGATCAAACAGAGGCTTTACAACGAGTAAGTCCTGTTGTAACATCTCCTGAGACAACTAGGGAGACGTTTATAACATCTCAGAAAGCCGATCGATCTCTGCAAAAGTATTTTAAACTTATAGGCCAAAAGCCAAGAGTAGCAAAGAATGCTCAATGGTACTTTGCTCTCAAGAACGGAATTCTAACACGGTACTACACCAAAGGTTCCAGCACTATAGAACAAACAGTGCTACCGTTAGAAAACCGCAAGCAAGCATTGAATATAGCTCATGACATACCCTTTGCAGGACACATGGCTTATGCTAAAACTAGAGCAAGGTTACTTACTCAATTTTATTGGCCAAAGTTTTGCAACGATACCAAACAGTATTGCAGATCGTGTGACATCTGTCAAAAACTTGTCAAAAAGGGTAAACACCCACAAGCTGAATTGCAAGTTACTGATTTGGCTAGTAGACCGTTTGAAAAGATCTCGGTCGATATAGTTGGTCCTCTGAACCATATAACATCTAAAGGTAATAGATACATTGTAACAATTATTGATCTATGTACTCGTTGGCCAGAAGCGATTCCAATGAAGAACATAACTTCCAAAGACATCATGGAAGTGTTCTTTCATATTTTTGCGAGGGTAGGATTCCCTGATACCATCCTTTCAGATCGGGGTAGCCAATTTATTTCCTCGGCTACACAAGCCTTTACCAAAATGTTGGGTGCTAAACAATGCTTCAACAGTCCATATCACCCACATTCCACCGGTATAGTAGAAAAGATTAATGGCGATATGAAACATATGCTCTGTAAGGTAACCCAAGAACATCCTGAAGATTGGGATACTTATCTGCCTGCCATTTTGTTTGCATATAGGGAAGTGCCCCATTCCAGCACTGGGTTCTCACCATTCGAAATGTTATATGGTGCACAACCACGCGGCCCATTATCTCTGTATGAATCTGTATTGACTGGAAGTACAACTTTGTCTATACCCATTTCACCATATGAACATGTAACATCATTGCGGGATAGAATTATGAAATCATGTATATTAGCCAAAGAAGCTCTCCAAAAATCAGGAGCTATTTACCGACAATATGCTAACAGAGGAAATAGAACTATTACACTGACACCAGGACAGGACGTGTTTCTCCTTTTGCCAAGTGATAGACATCTCCTAACTGACTCATGGCAAGGACCGTTCAAAGTGCTACGACAAATTTCGACGGTAGATTACGAGATTGCAGTTAGGGACAAACATAAGATTTTTCATATTAACATGCTCAAACCATATCACCACAGGCAAGACGAACAAGCAGAGACTGCAGCAAGCACCTCCATAGTGGACCAGACGGACGACAACGACACTGACTAGATACCGACACCAGGTCTTGACACGACGACCAACTTACAAGACATGAAGGTAAATCCTAAACTGACTCAGACACAAACTGACAGTTGCAGACAACTGATACAAGACTACAGGACGATTTTTTCTGACAGCCCAGGACAGACAGATTTGGTGCAACACCAAATCATCTTAACATCTGACGTTCCTATTAAGTGTAGACCATATTCCATCCCTATACACTATAAAGAAAAACTTCATCAAGAAATCATTGATTTAGAAACAAATCATATCATTCGACGTTCACAATTTCATTTCTGTTCACCAATAGTTTTGGTACGCAAAAAGGACAACACTATTAGACTTTGTGTGGACGAACGTAAACTCAACAGTATTACACAGTTGGATTTAGAACCAATGAGCAACTGTGAAGACATCTTGACTGAACTATCTGACTCACGTTATTTTACTAAACTTGACATGACAAAAGGCTACTGGCAGATAGCTGTACATCCTGATAGTATATATCTGACTGCATTTGCCACACCTTGGGGTTTATACGAATGGTGTAAGCTACCTTTCGGATTAGTCAATGCACCAGCTACCTTCGTCAGAATGACAAGAATTCTTTTGACAGACATTGCTAACATCATTTGGTACATGGACGACATTTGCATACACACAAAGGACATGACAGAGCACATAACAGCGCTACATCAGACATTTGACAGAATTAGACATCATGGACTGACTGTAAAACCTTCCAAAGTGGATATAGCCTTTCAGGAAATTTCATTTTTGGGCTATAAGATCTCAAATGGCTTTATATCAACTGACGATAACATCATGTCCAGAATTTTGAAATTGTCGCTTCCGACAACTAAGAAACAGTTGCGAAGTGTGTTAGGTCTGTTAAACTATTATAGACAGTTTATTCCTCATTTTGCTGAATTGACCAAATGTTTCACTGATCTACTAACAAATAAACACCCCAATGTGATTGTAAACAGTGAATGTTTAAGGCCAGCATTTACGAAAATTCTTTCTTATTTTTCCAAATCACCTATTTTGAAATTGCCAAATTTGAATATTACTTTTAGATTAAGATGTGATGCGAGCTCCGTAGCCATTGGAGGTGTGCTTCTCCAAGAACACGACCAAATCTTGTACCCAGTATACTACGTCTCTCGAAAACTGAACACCAGCGAACGAAATTACAGTACACCGGAACTCGAGGCTCTTGCCATGGTATTTTCGGTACGTAAACTTTCTAGATTTTTGTTAGGCAAACATTTCATTATTGAAACAGATAATACTCCGCTGACAATTGTTACCAGAGGAACGCCTAGTAACAGCAGGGTGGCAAGATGGTCCCTTCTTCTGCAGGACTATAGCTATGAGGTTAACCACATAAAAGGTTCACAAAACTGTCTTGCAGACCTTTTGTCGAGATGTCCATACAACGAACCTAATACCCAGTCGACACCAGAGCACAGTGCAGAGGGTGTATAAAACTGCAACGTAGATAGTGCTCAGTACCACAGCCAATTGTGACAATGTGTCAGTAACGCTGTGTACACCATTGTGATGGGGAAGATTGTATCTCCCAATGTATATAACTTATGTACATATTGTGATTCTTATCATGCGAATGAATGCGTATATAATTGTGAGATATGTGAAAGAATGAAATCAGTATTATGTAAACCAATGTGTTGTATAACTGTGAGATATGAGAAAGAATGTAATTATTATTGTAAATAAATATTTTAACAACCAGACATTACGGAGAAGTGTCACGGGACAACACTAGAGGATCCAAGAAGTTACCAAGCCACTAAAACGTGAGGTAATCCTGAAGGTATCCAGACCGATGTGTCCAAGACATTTTAACAAGGTACGAAAGATGACTGCGACAGTACAATCCGAGCAGAAGACGGAAGAGATGATCCAACAGCTGATAGTAACAACTACTACTCCGTTTATAGAAGATCCATCCAGAACGGACCAACGTTGTATGAATAACATCACAACACATGTAATAGTACAGCTGTATACTTCCGATTTTTTGCATAGTAATATTAAAAGTATATAAATGTATGACAATTGTATTAAAATGTGATTTAAAATATTTCCATATACGGAATTGTATATGTCGATTTTTTTTTATAGGATGTAATCTCAGCATCGTAACTTGATTGCTTCTTTACAAACGTGACTTTTTGTGCACATTTGTCAATAAGGATCAAATTGTGACACTAAGAAATAAATTTCCAATTGTAATTTATGTCTTGTAAACGACGATAAATTATTGTTCCTAAATTTTCTGTATAATAACCAGGGGACATTATTCTATATTATTGGTGATATGTAAATATGTATTGTAACCATGAACATGTGTGCTTGATAAATAACATGTCAATGTAACATCGTTTAGATATGGACAGTATATTGCCAAAACTGTTGACCTTCATTAGAAACTCTAAACAGAGGTCTGATGGAGGAGTCATCTCAGAGAGAGATGCTCACGGCTTGACCTGATTATTTTAGTATTTTTGTTCTTGGTTGTGAGGTAGGGGCCAGTTTAGCCGATACCTACCGGACTAGCTGGGTCACAGCGAGGTAATGCCCATTAAATAGATTGTACTTGACTGTTGTACTTCATAGTGCAACATAAGTCGTGTATACATATTGTTGACTATTCACCTGTATATATTTATTATAATTGTTAATGTATAATGTTCGACTTTGACATGTTTAATAACACCTAGATATATATTGTACATGAAAGGAAATCCTTTCATGAAAAAGGGGTGTGGAGAGTGTCAAGGTCTCACATCCGAGGTTGCGACGCGTTGTCTGTACCAACGCCA